>VWZT01006486.1:634835-706094 GCA_013397055.1 Pachycephala philippinensis
GAGAGCCTGTATCAGAGCAAATTCATATGCACTTTTGAAGCCAGCTTCTCTGTTTCTCCTCCACACCCTCCCTTTTAATGGCTCTTTTTAAGACTGAAGAGCCTTTTTATAATAGCAGTGTAGTCAAAATTAATCAATCCTTCGAAGAAAATATTTTGACCAACTCATGCTTTCAATCCAAAACAGTAGATGAAAGAATAATAGAACAACATGAACCAGAAATATCTAAATAACTCACAGGAGCTTCAGCAAATATGGAATATGGCTATTTGCCATATTTCTGAGTAAGTGGCTGGGGTGTTCTTTATAGGCAAGCTACAAAGCCCACAGTCGGTTCTAATGTAATAGAGAAAAATGTAATAGAGAAAAAAGAGATAGACCTGGTGCCTCTTTCTCGTAACACAGACCAGGCATGTAATTGGTGGGATATTAAATATTTCAGAGTTTGTTATTTCTTGTACTTTGAACAGTGATTCCATCCTCAGTTAAACAGTCACACAATTCCCCTGAATCTCAAATGCATACGTATTTCCAAATTAAACACAACAAAAAAACCCCCCAATCTGAAAATTCTCTAATAATAGAGTTGGAGGAAGTAGTTCATTTACTCTGATTGTTGAAAATTTGGCACACCCTGGTGCTTCTGCATCAGCACAACTGTCAAAATGCAGGTCAGAATTGAGACATGGGAACTCCACCATGTCATCACATCCACACCACTGCTCCTCTCAGATCTGCTTTCTGAACAGCCTTCAAACGCTTTGCAGACCTCATTTGCCAATGGCTGAGTACACAGTGCTTCACCACTTCCCTTGGAAGACTACTCCATAAATGTTAGTCATAAACCCAAGAGGAATTTATAATTGGATACAGATCTCTCCCAATAATGGTCACACACCATATATCAATTTCTGTGTGCTGATCAGTGCAGTTTGAGTGCTTTGTAATACTCATTCAACATCCTCTTTGATACATGCTGGGATGAAACACTGTAAGCAATTCCTCTGTTGTGCCTTTGAATTCTTTTCAGACAGTTGTATTCCCTACAACCACCTTTCTTTAGAGCAGATAAACAGTGCGCTGCAAAAGCAACACCATACTGAAAAAGGAAGTCTTGTTCCTATTGTTTCAGTTTATTAGCTTGCATCTTAATTCTAGAACAACATATATGGTGAAGAATCTCTCTTGAAACAGAAAGATGTTTTGTCTTTTTTGTGGAAGGGCAGAAGAACTAATGTCCTTATGTTCTATAAGACACATGAACAGTGGGGTTCAGCACAACAGTATTTTTCACCTGAAGAGTCAAAAGGAAAGTGTACTTACCATTGTAATTGTAAATTAGATTGGAATTATACCTGTCTTACATCAGGCAGAAAAAAGAAACATGATATAGAAGAAAAAAAATTACAGTCTTAATATTAAATCCCCTATTACTTCAGTCTCCTGCACCTGGGATATCTTCCTTTAAGAATAAAGTTGGAAGTCACTTTGGAGAGAAGCCAGCTGTCTGGAATCCTTTGTCCAAAACCAAGTGTGGGCTTCTAACAAGTCATGACAGAAAAAGGCAAGATCCTTTCAGTTTTTGCAGTATCTTAAAAGCCCTTTTCTCCCTGCAGTTTCACAGAAACTTAAAAGACAAATTAAATCAGTGCAATTGAGAACAGAAAAGTCATAAACATAAACTTCGGTCATAAACGTTCAATTGAACCTACAGTGGTTACCACCGTACACAAGATAAAAGTTCTACCCATGTGAAAGCATGAGAAAACAGTGGCAGGTGGTAAAAAGTGAATATAGGAAACAATAGAAAAATTGCCCTCAGCTCTTACATGTATTTGTTACTGTTGTTGAATTTTGATAATACAGAGATTTCATTACGCACCTGCAAGTTTTAAAAACAAGGTCAGTCTCACTTTACGTGGACTATTCTATTAATTTATGTGTTCAGAGCCTTGTGGTCCCATGAACACGGGGCTCTCTACTCCCTGTAGTTCATAAGTTAACCCTTTTTCCCCTAGGAATTGCAGCAGACTAATATTACTGCTTTGAAAATGTTGATCATTCTGAGAAAGGAATCCTTAGCTGCAGCTGATGTATCACCAGGAAGAATCCTCCAAGGGGATTAGACCGTATGATTTCACAGGCACAGAAGAATAAGCCTTGGGAACAGTCCCTCCTGGATGGGAAGGTGTAACACTGTCACCTTCCCAGCACTCTGTTCAACAGATACATCCCCATTCACCCTCTACTGAAAAACAGACAGTGGCTAAAACATGAGGCCTAGGAACAACACTGACTTCTTCAGAGTCTGCAGTGAACAATTACAGTGAAAGACTGATTAATTTGGACAGGCTTTGTTTTTTAAAAATCCAAGACAAACACAAATCAGGTTCGATGCTAGTTGCTATCTCCACCTATTCATAAGTCAAGAGGCCCAAGTTAATGGAAGTGCCAGAAACCTATAGAGGCACCTACCTTTACATGGAGCTTTTAAGGCTATTGAAAGCCTATTTTGGTTTAGTCTTAGTTTTCCATCTGTCACATTTGCAGCCTCCATGTGGGCAGAAAAATTCCTTCATTTTTTGAGTCATCTTCATAATGTAAAACATAAGAGTGACATTAGTTAGGCCCACAAGCCAGGGTACCTCCTTCCTTTGATGACAGCTCTCCCCAGAAGACCACAAAGTCCAGATTTTTGTGACATCTTTCTTCCAGTGACACAGGCACTCTAGGAGGGAATAACTCTTTTTTCACACAGATATATCACCTTGTGGCCATAGCACTGCCTCTTTAGGGGAGGGAAAGGTCTCCAGCACACATCTTGGATTTCCTGGACAAGTTAGTAATAAAAAGGTAGATAAAACCTAAAGCACTCTTCTTATGCTTATAAATCAATGTGCTTTGCCCAGCTTTTAGGAGAACAGTAACTGGCAACCACCCTTGAAAGAAAATCCCATGAAATGAAACTATGCACTGGCACTAAAGAAAGTTAGTGAAGTTTCTCAGTATCAGAAGAGGGCAGCCCATCACCCCCTGTAATGGGGATGTTGTAGGTCTTGGTCTGGGGTGATGATTACAACAGGCACAGCAGTCAAAGCTTAGCATCACACTTCACACACCTTGAAATCGAGCAAAACCTGGGTTGCAACACACATCTTTCTCAATCTAGTGTTAAATTATTTCAGTAGAGGAAAAACACTGCGACACAGTTCTATAGAAAGTACAGAATGTTTTTTGTTGAATATTAGTTCCATATTTTCACATTATTGTTCAGGAGATTTTTTTTTTTAGAATATAAAACCAGGGAAAAACATTGACCAAGTCGCGATCTAGGAGAAATACTAAACCTTGCTCAGAAGAATGTCATCTTTCAAACAAGTTTTAGCTTTAGATGTAGTCTGTCTAAACATTTTAAAGAGTATTTTCCTCTAGGCAATATGTCAAAAGCTGGGTTGGAATAGACATATGGCTATACAGTTGCCTAAAATTACTGAATATTTTAGTGGCCTGGTTCAATTTAATTTTTGCAAATTCTTTTTAGATGCAAAACTTCCAAACCTCAGAAAGAGAGTCATAAAGTGATGTTGCCTATGAATATCAAATACTATGCTTCTGTCCCCAAAATACAGTAATTAACGGTTGTAGTAATTATTGCCATCAAAAACCAAGTATTTTTTCTAACAATTGCACATTGGCTGCCTGAGACAACGTTCCTTTCCTCTGTGCTCAGAATAAGGATTGAATTAAGACAGAAACCACTGTGGAAGACAGTAAACTTCCAACAGGAATGAGCAGAATGCATTATGGCATCCCTTTTGCAAGATGGAGTCCCCAGTCAACCACATTCTTTTCCCGGAGAGCTGTGAAATTCACAGTGGCTGTCTCGCCACTCTGGCTAAATCCTGGCCTGAAAAAGAGTCCTGAAGAACCAGGACCAGAACTATAGCCCCAGCTAGGAAAGGAGGAGTGAAGCATATTCAGGCTCTGCCACTGAGAGATGTCTTTGAACAGTGTGGTAAAAAACAGGTAGGTCTGTGAACAGATATCTCTGCTGTAACACCTTTTCACCCTCCTCCAAATCAGAACAAAATATTCAGAGACAAGTGAACAGATGGACTGATTCAAGTGGATGCCTGTGATTAGCAGTAAAAAAGGTTTACTGCTGATAAAAATATTCACCTGTATTTTAAAATTACAATATGAGCTAATTTTCTAATTTTAGGAAGGTCAATAGTTCAGCATTTGCCATTTCATAAATTAGACACTAACAATTAATTTAACCATCATTAATGAATTCATTTAGTAAACCAACCTCATGAATCATGATCTCACAAAAGAGCTAACCTCAGAAATGCTGAGTCATGAGAATGAGGTTATGGGAAGTATCAAGTAGAAGAAATTAATCTCACTTCCATTTCCCTGTTTTTCTGTTTTTACATTCTCCTTTTCCTGGATCATTGCCTTTAATCTGGGACCTTATTGATTGAATGCTATGCCTTGTATTCTCACAGTGAGCTTAATGGATGTAGTACTGCAGTGTGCAGCATCGATTGCCTGTAATCAATGACTCAGCACTGCCACACAAACGGGGAGACAGGTTCATTTATTGCCCATAGCACATCAATAACACATTTTACACAACAAACCAAATGTGTTCTCCAAGGAGAACCTTGTCATGTAACCATCCAATCTACCTCCTACTTAGATTCAGTGCTTAGGAGAACAGTCTCCTCTCCTCCACTGACACAGTCTGCACATTTATTTGCAGTAGTTATGTTCTTGCTTACTTTACATCTACAGAGATTGTGCTGTTCCAGTTTTCATGGCTACATCACATGATCTATGTAGTAAGAGAAACAGGGGTGTATTTTGTAGAGTAAATGGCAGCGATTTCACATGTGTAACTATCCTTTCTTTTACCATGATTTTATCAGGTTTTGTATTCATTCATGTAATCTCTGTATTTGAAGTTACTAAATGCTAATGCTAAAATGGGAGTCTTGGCAATAACTCTTGAGACTATTAACTGGGTAGAAGGTAACATAGTCATTCAGAGTTCCCAAACTCTAAAGCAATGAGTCTAGGGTGTTGGAATCAGTAAAGAGGATAGCCATGGATCCCAGTCTGAGGCTGAACCTGCTCTTCTTTACAGGTAAGGGCACCTGTGAGACACCAGTCTCACTGCTGACCTACTAGCACCTGCTTAGAGTATGGCAACTAGAGGCATAAAGTGGACAAGAAAGGAAAATGCAGGACCAGCTTAAGCACTGCTATGGTGTTGGGACATGGACATGAGACATGCTGGGGTCTGAAATTGGAGAACATTTCCAGATTTCATGCTAGGGACACAGCCAAAGTCATAGCAAGCAACTACAGTTGTAAGTCTGAAAAGGTCTTTGTGGAGCCATTCCCTGCTCACTGCAAGGATCAACTACACTTAGATCCTTCACAAGAAATATTTTGTTCAGTCTGAAAGATCTCCAAAGAGTGACCTGTCAGCTTCTTTGGGTAACCCATCACAGTGCCTAAATACCCTCTGTAGAGTTCTTCCTAGAATGTAATGAAACCCACCATTACTGCAAATTGCCTTTTGTTCCATACTCAAGAGAAGAAGAACAATTAATTGCTGTCATATTTATAACCATGTCTGTGTTATTTATTATCTTTTCTAGACAGCAATTTGTTGGGGAAGATGAAATAGGAAAGACTTATAAATATGATCACATAGCAAAAGATGCTGACAATATGGAAACTACAAGTGAGATTGAAATGAAGACAAGCTTTGAGATACCAAACTCCAGTTATTGAACAACTGGAAAACAATGGTATGGCCGACTGAAAGAAATCCCCCTTTGATGAAACAAAGCCCTCTGTTTGCTGACAAGTCCAAGGGTCAGAACAGACCCTGTTAATGTGACAGAGGGTCCAAAAAGTAGTTTTTAGGGTTTAAAATATAACGCCATATGGCAATGTGATGATTCTTATAGGCTATATGTTAATGTAGTAGGATTTGTAGCATGTTCTGGAGTGGTTAATAGAAATTAGAATATTCAGCACAGAAGATGATTTATTGTATTGTAATTGGCAACCACAGCATTCTGTATTCGATTCTGTATCCTATTCTATTCTGCTCTGCCTCTTCCACTCCTCTTCTACTCTCTCCGTCTTTTGCTCTGATCTGCTTTGGGATGCATCTAGCAGCTCCAAGCAGGTCCCTTAAACCCACGCCCTTTCACAATAAAGCCCATGCTCTAGACCAACTCCAGAGATCTCTCGTCTCCGTCCCGACCGTCTTATACAGGCTCCCCACAGACGCTTCAGAAACCTACAGCAATTCACCAAGCTGAGCTCATGCAAGGAGCACTTTGATAGACAAACCAATGAGTTGCCAGATTTGTGGGTGCCTGCTGCAGCTGGGCACATTCACCCTTTTTTCTCATATGAAGCCAGCAGTGGGCAGCAGGAAAAGCTCAGCTGCTCCTTGAACCTCTGGGTGAAGGCAGATGGACAGACTATTAGTGTGTAAGATGCTTGTACAGGAGACACTGGGAAACCAGATTTTCAATAAAGCACACTCAGTTCCTGCAATGCATGTCACACTTTCTTAGCACAATTTTTGGTTTGCTTGCCATTAGTCTTTTTCCAGTTTGTGTATTTCTTAAAGTATCACATATAAAACAGGGTGAACAATTTAGGATGGCATTTATCACAACAGAACAGGACAAAATGGTTACCTCTCATCCTCTTGTTTATAGTACCTTCAGTAATGACTGCCAAAATGGCTTTCACATTTCAGCATTTTGCCTCATCAGCGACTTGCATTCATTTTCTAATTTGCGGTAGCCCACAGATACTCCTGCTGACTGAATTACTCCCCATTTTCTATAAATAAGTTATATTTTCTTCTCCAACTATAGCAACTCATGCTTCTTTTGATTCCATTATATCTTCTTCATTTCAGACCAGCTTGCCAGCTAGTGACTTTCAAATTTAGTTCTACCTCCCTCAGCCTGGGTGTTGTACTGGAAACTTGGCAGATCATACTGACTCCATCAATTAAACTTGTTGGTTTTGCTAGCCTTTTCTAGAGAGCTTTTTGTTTTAATTTTTATCATATTATAGCAATTCTGCATACCAACTTTAAAATGTCTGTGGGTGAATAAAGGCCTTTCAGCTGATGGTTCTGCTCAACTGTAATCTTCCATTTTCTCCTTGTGTTTTGTTACTTTAGTTCTCATGTGACAGAAAAATGTCCAAATTGGACTCCTCATGGTACAAAAACATATGAATTAAACCTTCAAGGCACATTAGCTTAACCTCCAAAATTAAAATGCAAACTAACAACTGTAAGTCATTTCACTCAGTTTCATTAATCCAAACCAAAGCAATCTTGTTGTGCATTCCAGCAATGTGGAATGGTACACACTAGGACCAACATGGCAAGTCCCTGAAACATCAATGTACCTTTGGGGTATTGCTGAAAAATTGCTAAGATCAACAGCTAAACTTATTTCCAAATCCAGGTATCCTTTTCATTAAAGAGAGCACTCTAGAGCATTTGTAGTGATATCAAAATGCATGTTTGTTCTTACAAATGTTCCATTCATGCCATAAATATGGTGAGATTCTAGAATGAATGATATAGAGTTTTCATCATTTTGTTTTCTAACATCAGGTGCGTTTCTCTGTTCCCATCATTTTTGTCTGACATATGGATGCATGCAATCTTTGCTTCTGTATTGACATTTACATGACTCCCTCCAAACCACTAAAAACACACTAAAATATTAAATACTTGAAAATCTAGACATGAACTTGTCAGTTTTCTCTTCTGTATATATCATATATATCATTCTTCACGACATCCATTTTATTGACACAACTTAAGGCTTATTTATTAAACGAATCATCCATGCTCATTGAGTCCAGTGATCCACATCATGTAAAAACTGAACATCTTAAGCAACACATGTGCAATAAAAGCAAACAGATGTTTGCAGTCTAAGCTTGCATTAACGGTGGTGGCATGGCAACAAATCAAAGGCAAAATGCAACATAGCCAGAATTTCCCACTGGAGTGTTAAGCACAGCTACATAACTTTGAACCCACAACCCATAGGATGTCCCAAACCACCCTGGTTACATTGCTGTACTTAAGGTAAGAATTCATAATTAACTGCTAATGCCTAAACTCCTCAGCTAAAATTGGATGGAATTTCCCATGAAGGAGACAACTAAGACACGAACAGTATAGTAAAACAACTACTCATTTTACAGAATTAACACAGCAGGAACATTAATGTAGTTTCATACACAGGGAAATTAAATTTGTCCCAAAAAATCCACCTCAGGAGGCCAGATCTGAGGTTTTATATGGAATTTTCCAGGCTAGGCAGCTACAAAACTGAAGTGTTAGAAACCCAGCAGCAGGAGCACATGCATCCCTGGAGGAGCATAGCAGACAAGTCATGACACTTTCAAACTGATACCCCGAGCACTCTGCAATCCAGTGTGTCACCAAGGAGAGAGCTCTCAGCCCATTGCAGTGACTGGAACTGTGCACGAGGGGTCAAAAATGGCTTTTTGTTCATACCACTGAACACCATGAATGCTAAATGAAGCTGAACTTAATATATATATCTAATGAAAACAACTGCCTTTTTTTTTTGTATGCCATCTCCCTTAAGCCAACTTTTAGAGGATCAGTACAAAAACACCATTGAGTGAAACTACTAAAGGAAAGAGAGTCTGACTTAACTTCTACCCCCTAATGAACCTATAAATGGAAGATCTCAATTTGTTCAAGGAAAATCCTGAGTATTAACTGATTTACCTAAAAGCAAGTACCAGTTATTCCAGTCTCTGTGCACACAATCACATGAAAATAGTAACTTTAGATTTTAGATGCATATGAAATTAAACATGTGTTACAATCATAGATATAGATAGATCAGGAAACATGCACCTGCCTTTGTACAGTTTTAGAATCAAGTATATTTATAGCTATCTTGCTGAACGTAAAATATATTTAACATGAAAAAAAAATTGAAATAAGGAACCACACAAAATTTGCTATGAAATGTTTGTCTTCCCTTGATTACTTGCTACACCATCAAAACCTAGATTTAATGTTAATATTTTTAATGAAAGAAAAAAAAATTATTAAACCAGACAGGAAATACATCCTAAGCAGCTGGTAAACTCAGACCCTAAAACATGTTGCATATTTTTAATACCTTCCCCTTATGAGTCTCAAAGCAGTGTGTATTCCAAAGCTCTAAACCTGATAGATGGTTTTGAAACATAACTTGGAATTAACACAGAAAAAAATTGATTCAAAGGATGAGCTTTCATAAATAAGACTACTTGCGAGATAACACAGGACTAGAGAATTTGTGGAGGCTTAATTTTCAGCCCAGTAGTTTTCTGAACCTTTTGGAATGAATAAACACACAGGAAGATAGGATAAAAACTTCACATCTTCATCACAGACGTTTCATGCTTTACATTTTCCAACACTTTTTAATTAAAATACTTGCATTTTTCCTGTCCTAAACAATTACATTACACAGTGGTGAACAAATATACAGATGTCACAGACTTCTAATCCAGAGCACAATTTAATGTTCTCTCATCTAAGAAAGAGCCTTCTTAAGCCATTCCTCAGCTCACACTGTCCAGCTTTTTGCCTCCTTCATTTTCAGGACTCTTAAGCACTTATGCTCACAGGAGCTGTAATGAATGCAACGCTAGGCCAGAGGTTTCTCATGGGGAACACGTCATCTCATTTTTAGGTTGTGGCTGCAAACTGTAATCATCATAACTGTATCCTGAAAGTGGCACAGCAGAGCCAAGTGAGGCACTGCAGTATGAAGACAGCTGCTGGGCTAGAAAGCCCAGCTCAGGTTTGGAATTATATTTTTAACTTTAAGCTTCATATACATTTACCCAAGGCTGAAAGAAGAGAGGCAAGTTTTAAAAAAGGTTTAAAAAAATTAGGCAACATCTACTTTTTGTGGATCACATGATCTCTGGAGAGCAGCATTAGGCAGATGAACTGGGCAGACAGATAAAGATGCCCTTCCTATAGTTCCCTATCATTCATCTTCAAAGCAAATATTTTACTTCATGACATACAGTGAATTCCACAGAAAAAGTGATTTTGCCTTGCTCTCTGGACACCCATTTCCACCTTGAGTTATTCTTAGAGCTCTTGCTTAGAGCTCTTCAACTGCAGATGGCAATTTTCAATTAGGTATGTGCTTCAGGGGAAATAAGGAATTTACTAAGGTCACTTAAGGGCAATGAAATCACAGATGCCATATAAAATGCTTACACTACAAAATGATAGCATAATGGAATGGTAAAGCCTTTAGCAAAATCGTAAAGGGAGCATGCAACTAGTACAGCATGTTCTTTTATTATTTCAAGCTCTCCAGTTACACCTTTGAAAGGTTAGCCTTTTTTTTTTTATTGAACAAGTGTAAAGATACCAGGAAGAAACATGATGTACCCAACTGCCTGCTGCCAATGTGTAAGAGCACTCAGCTTCAAATTATATGCAAATCTGAAAATGAAAGCAAAAATGAGGTGATGGATGCAAGTCAAGAAGCCTACAAAAAAAGGTGCCCTAATTATTTTAGGATGAGCAGATTACTAAACGTGGAAAAACATTGCAGACATTTAGTATGTTCTTTCATTTCTAAACAAAAAAATTATGATACTATATGCTAAATACATAAAGCACTTACTGATTTAAAAGTGACAAATGAACAACTGTTCTCATTAATTAACCCATCAGTAACACAACAGGAAGGCAGAAGAAAATTTTGGTTCGTTATCAATACTATCAAGTCCAAGTATTTCTTCTTTCCTTCAGTCTTGTCTCAGTTACACAACTAAAGCTGGCAACACAGGTGTGTGCACAGACTTGATGTGCTCATTGCCTTTGCCTGGGTTCAACACATTCATCCTCAAAATATACAGCCCAACACAACACCACTACTGCACTCTGAACACAGTTTTGCCATTAAAACTGATATAAAGGAATCCTTAAATGAATGAAAAAAAAAAAATCTTTAAACCGGGTCAGAATGCCTTTAGCTCCTTCTTCTTTAATCAGTGAATAAAGCTTATCCCTTATTAACCTGGGTTAGAGACCCATGCCCAGGGTAGCAGGCTGATTTGCAGGAGCTCAGGCCAGAGAATGGTCATCCACTCATAGCTACCAGATTTTCTTGTGATTTCAGATAAAGCACAGGGTCTATCCCATATTTTAAATTGCTTTGTTTACTTTGCAATTCTTTTCTCACTGTAAACAAGGATAAAACTTCTCTGGGATATATCTCCCAGCCGTCAGTTCTGGTCCGAAAAGAATTTGCTTTTCATGCATCCAGGTTAATGGAAACTTGTGCAACACCACAGGCACAGCACCAAGCTGAAATAAAACCCCGGGGCAGACACTGGTTTTAGGCAAGTCCCACTGTGATGCTGCAAGCTCTGAAGCCACATCATTACACATCTCCTGTGGGTGGCAGAGGCAGGCACTGTGGCTGAAAGGGATGAGAACCAACTCCTCCCCTTGTGTCCCTTGGAAGGCTCACACCCACAAAGCTCACCAAGGGGCAGGCAGGTTGCAGCCTGGGCCAGCCCTGCACTGGCACAGCCACACAGATGGCTGCTCGGATCCTGGGACACAGCAAGCTTGTGTCAACCCAGAATACACTGTAGAGACTTGGAACCACATTTCTACCTTGCTTTGCACCGGGAAATCGAAAGACCATTAATGACTGCAACATAGCTAGACAAACTGATGGGGGCAATGCAATTGACTGCAGAGACTCGAAAAAGGTGATTTAAGGGCATGTTTCCCTGGAGTCTTCTCTTGCCCTTTAAATTCACACTTTGATTACTAACAGCCCTCCTAAATGTGTTTTCTCTGTGCTCCTTTTCAATTCAAAATAATAAAGGTGTTCCACAAAACCACCAGGGTGAGAAGTGCAACAAGTGAAATTTATGGCTCTGGTCCACCAGCCCTGCTTTCTTTGCTGTGGTGACTTCCACCACAACCAAAGATGATTCATGACAATGAACCCATTAGCTTCAGCCCTGAAATAGGTGTTTAGGAACTTGCCCTGTACTTTGTGGTGTTGAAGCTCCTATAAAGGCTTTACTGAAATTACTATAGCTATCCTGTGTCATTCCCATTAAAACCTCATTCAACATTCAAAGTCAGGAGTTAAGAAAAATCTTACACAAAAATGAATGAGAATCTGGATGAACACAAGTGACTTTTAATTCTTTCCTTATTCTGAATTAATTTTTACCGGGTAATGCTGTATTACTAATCTCAGGGAGACATTAATTCATGAAAAGGTAGAGGGTTTTTAAATAATAATCATCTTCGTTCTAAGCTTCTAACGTCCTAGGCATTTCACTTTCCCACTTTGCCTGCTAGGAACAATGTAGCTACATCTCCAATTACTAGTGCATGCACATGCCTGTGCACACATAAATATGAATAACCATGAAAATAAGAGGAAAGTAATCATATGTCTATCAGTCTCTGATGTTAGAAAAAACAAAATCATTCTGAAAATGCACTCCACCTGTTTCTTACTAGTTTACTGCACCTTTTTTTCCTTAGGAGGTACTCCAAGAGACCTGCTGAAAATGTTTTTCTATTCCTGTATTTTACACCATAATGGCAGAAAACGTAAATAAAGTTCCACAATGAACATGCTGCTACTTAACAGTAACTGTCCTGAAGGACCACACACCAGTATTCTTACAGCTAGCAATCTACTTGAAATTGGTTTTCAACTTTTTTTCTCATTATGTCCTGACTAAAATCTTCAGGGAAAAATTTCTCCATCTTTGTGAGGATTTTACTGGAAGCCTGTTTTAAAAATGTTATCATACTCTGCAAATACTTCCTAAGAAATACAAATCCTTGTTTTGCACTGGGTAATCCCTATTGTAGTAGAACCTGTTTTGCTTACATTTCCTATAACAGTACCTGAAGTTTATTTTTTAACTCACTGCAAAATCTTTATTACTACAGGAACTCCCTGTATTCTAACAAGCACATTCCAGCTATACTGACCTAGCTGCATTCACACACATCCAAATAAAATACACCAAACCCCTAGACACGTTAAAGGAGCGCACCTTTTGCAAAATGTACATTTTAAGGTTAAAAAAACCCCCAAAACCAGCAAACATGTCAAGAACTTCTTTTCCCAGACACATTAGGATGATAATACCATAGATTTGCAGAGCTTCAGCCAACTGACCAAAGCCTCTCAGCTCACGTCTGTGTTCCATCAGAGCTAAGAAAGTTTGAGAATCTCTGCAGTAAAACCAAGGTGCATCCGACTTAGGAGCACATGGAATGTCAGATAAGTTACGGGAGTTGCTCCCGCAGCGCCGCCCGCTTTGCTCCGCAGCCCCCACGGAACTCACAGCCCGTTCTGGGAGGCAACAACAATTGGGAGGGCAAGCCTCGCTCCGACCCTCTCCGCACCCCGACCCCGCCACCCTCCAGCCGCGAGGATCCGCCTGACATACCTGCTTCTCCATTTTCCCCCGGACAGCTTTTCCCTCGTTTCCCGGAGCCGAAGAAGAGGGGACAGTCCTTCCCTGGCGGGCGCGACGCGCGGTGCCGCCGCCGGGGGTGCGCTCGGTCCGCTCCGGCTCCTGCCCCCGCCCGCCCCTCCCGGAGCGCTCGCCCTCGCCCCTCTCGCAGGCACAGACAGCCCCGCCGAGCTCCTTTAGGTCGAACAGGTTTCCTTATATAGGTAAACACAAATTGCATTCCTGGTGACAGAGGCTAACTGGAAGTAAGCTTAACTTAGTTAACTCCACAGATACCAGATGGGTGCGAGTGCCTGAAGTTTGCTAAGCACAGCGTGGTGAAGGGTCTCCAGAAGGGAGAACAGTTTCCTTGCAGTAGTTTAGCACCTATGTAGTTATTTCATTACTTAAAGCCACAGCAATAGAGTACTATGTTAGCATTACATTAAACACTTGATGATTTTACAGAACACTCAGCCTGCGTTTTCATCCTAGAAAAGGGGAGGTGACAAAGGTGTGTGTATGTACTACAAGGTGACAAAGGTTTGTGCATGTACTTTCTGATAATGTTAAAATAGTTCCCACCATACCGGAGTTTCCATATAAAGACTACCATATATCGAGTGTTATGTGAAAAGGTTAGAAAATGAGGATTGCATTACTGATATCAATGGAAAGAGGCAGTGTAAGAAAAGCTTGTTTTACTCTTTCCCAGTTCCTTTTCTATTCAATGTAATAGTTAAGCATTTGGTGACAGCTCTGTCTTTGTCAGAGATGTGTGATTGAAATATATTAACAGACACACCTCTACCTAAACAGGGAAATAGAGATAGAGGAAGTACCAAGAACAAGCCTATGCTGCACTCTCCAGCACACTGACATTTGTATTTCACATATTTTTTTCATCATCTTGCCTGGTCACTACTTGCTAACCCTTTTCTGCAAATACAGCTTGCTTGTCCCAAAGAACTTCAGCAGGCAATTAATTAATTAAGTACAGGGAAAAATCATATAATATGTGTCACTTTATTATATTCAGACACGATTCACTGTTAGTTATGGCACTTACAAGCTAAAACACTGTTTATATGCAGGGGGAGTTAGCAAGAAGCATGAGGATAGGAAAAAAAGCAATAAAACAAATGATGGAGGAACACAAAATAAAAATATGAGTGAAAATGAGAAAAGTTTCAAGATTTGATAAAATTATTAGAGGCTGACTAAAAACAAAACAAACATTGAGATCTAAAATACACAATTTTTTTCATTCTGTTCCCAGGATATGTTGTCTATAACTCAAAATGCACAAGAGACACGAATTTGGCTTCCTGGTGACCTATGGAGTGTTAGAAACAACAGCATACCACCTAAAAGCTGGAAATTA
Source organism: Pachycephala philippinensis (assembly GCA_013397055.1). NCBI lineage: Eukaryota > Metazoa > Chordata > Aves > Passeriformes > Pachycephala > Pachycephala philippinensis. Next base: position 649,795 of record VWZT01006486.1, read on the forward strand.
TCAGTATCCATTAGACTACACCATTTTTTATTGCTGCCCAATACATGACTTGAAGATCATTAAATAATATACTGCACAGAAAAGCTATTCCTAATGTCCATTCCTAATGGTTTCAATACTTCTTTAGTCATAATTTTCTTCTTTCCCTGAGGCATAAACATTCAGCCTCATGATACTGAAGGCGTTTGGCTTAGAAGTTGAGAAAAATGAAAAACAATACCAATAAAAGTTGTAAGACACTAAATAAATACATCTAAAATAGTCTCTCTATACAGTATATAGGGAATCAGGAATATGTTGCCAGGGGCTTGGTGTAATGATCTTCATTCAGCTCTTTTGGGACAGATAACTCACTTGTGGCTTCACTGCATAAGAAGAGGATCTTGGCCTTGCCAAGTTCATGCTCCTGTGACAAAGCTTTTGCAGTGGACTACACAGCCAAGTATTCCCTTACCACCAGTGAGCTCCTGACCAGTTCCTGAATGAGTATCAGGTTTTTTGCATGAGTCAAGCCAATTAAAATTCATCAGATTCTCAAAACTGCAACAACAATGGAATTTTAAGAGGGCTATTAAGCTAATAGTAGATTGGATCATAGATATTACTTCAAGTATGGTGGACACTCTGTCCTTAGGCTAGCACTTTTTCTGTTAGTTAACCCAGACCCCACAATAAACATCACATTCATTTATCTAAAATACTGCCTCAATTAAGGATTTTCCCACCACTTCTTCAATGCCCATACGTGTGCTTTAGTTACACTAGTTTCTAGCTGAAAACTCAACTACCTTTCATATTCTACACCTGACATACCCCTTTAACTCCTGACATACCCCTTTACCTCCATCTCTTTACCCAAAAATCATATTGTGAATCAGTTGGGGGATTTAGGCTCTTATAGCCAGGAATGAAATCTCATGATTTAGTTGCTGGCCCCCAAGCTGTGATTTCATTAGATTGCTGGCAAAATCATGAAAAGTTTCCCTGAGTCCTGCATATGCTATCTTTGTAAGAGAGAATCTCTTCGCTTAAAAGCACTTGTAGTAAAATAATCATTTTTCCTCAAACATAAATCAGAATGAAATTTATTTATATTTTCACTGCATGTCTCTGCTAAAGCATCAACAGCAGTGAATCATCATAACAGATGCCATAGTCAGATCTTTTTTATTTCTGAGTTCTTTATTTTTTTAAGAAACCTCTATGGATTTCTCAAGCAATCCAGCTAATTCTTGAAGCTGAGAGTAACCCAGACTTATTACCCCCATTTACTGTGCTGTCACAGATACATATCTGCACATAATGCTAAGATAACACTAATTATGCTGAAACCATCCTCTCCTTTTCTCCAGGAAGAGGTCTAGTAGATTTGAGCTTCTATTCTGACTCAGAGGGTATAGGAAAAGATCTGAGCAGACATCTAGAATATGTTGGGTTTAATGCTAGGAATTAAAAGATTCATTAGAAATGAATGCAATTGATGAGAAGGAGTTATTTTCTTCACTGCTGTGCTCCAGGCTGCCCCCAGCAAAAGCCCCAGCATTAAACAGACACTCTCATTCCGTGTGTCATTAGCTTGTTTCCTGTGCACAATCCATACAGTTTATTGGCGTTAGTTCAGTCCCTGCTGTTTAGATAGTAACTATTTGTAAGCCAAATGACCTTTGTCCAGCAGAGCCAAGAACCCCAGTCCCGGGCAGAACCTCGGTTACAGATCACTGTATTACTGCCTTTCTCTTCCCTTCCAGTTTCATGCATTACTAGTCATACTTTCTTCATCTCAAAAGGTGGTTTATAAGAAATACTTTTTCATATGAAAAGACTGGTGGATTTTCCCTCTCCCACTTCTGCCCATTTTTTAAATACACAGTCACGTCACTCTTTATGTTGTTGTACCAGAAATGGAAACCCAGTGTAAATTTTCATGGTGAGTTTTGATTGAATGGAGTAGGTAAGAGCAGTATTTCCTACACATTAATTTCCATAATATCTATTTCTTGTATATAAAACAAATAATGTTAGTTTCCAATCATCTTGCATGAGTCTCTAAGTATCTGCCTTGAATTTCTTCCTTATGAAATGCTCAGGCTGAAACACAGCAGATTCAGTCTCCTTTCACTGAATTCTTACTCAATAACAAGGTTTGCTTCTGAAGTTCTTTGTAGGCTGAAATTGTCCACACTTGAGTGGCTAAATAAATTGGCTCAATTTAGCCAGGTAAGTATAAAGCAACAGAGATTTCTCAAGTTTCATGGCACAGCGCTGTGGCTGCACATTTTCCAGAATCAAGCTGTTAATGCATTCTCAAAGTTCTAATTTCTTCCACGCAATGGCAACACTTCCTTTCACTTCGATACGGGCAAGATTTCATACCCCATCTTGGTATCTGCATCTTTACATCTTCAGTTTCCCTCAGAGATGTGCATCACCGATATCCCACAATGTATGTTCTGTTTTGTGGGGTGCAACAAGATCATTCATTCAATAGTTTATTGTTTGTTCTCAGCTACATTTACCCAGCCCTCAAATCAAGTAACGTGCTCGGCTAGAATGGCAGCAGGGAGTACCTGACAAATGAGGCAGATTCAGTTCTAACAGCCTTTGTTTCACATACAAGTCCCTTCAAAGATATGCAACATCATAGTGCATCTCTCTTTATATGTCAAAAGGTTTGTTAGCTTAAAAACCTAGGCTCCTGAATATATTTCTATGTACAAGTCCACAAGTGCTATTTCCTTACCGCCATTAAAAAATTTATACATGCTAATATTGTATTGTAAGATACTGTGGCAGTATATACAGATACACATTAACACTCAGACTTTCAGTTTAGAACCCGAAAAAGCGATGAACAAAATGCCCTGGTGTCGAGTGCAGCTTTCCCCAGGCAAGTTAACTGCTGGAGAAACCCAGCTGGGTGGGTTTGACTGGGATGGAGGTAACTTTCTTCAGAGCAGCCAGTATGGTTCTGTGTTTTGGCTTTGTGGCTAAAATTGTGTTGATACGGTACTTTTGTTTGGCTACTACTGAAGAGTGCTTGCACCACCTCAAGGTGCAAAGTTGCTTCTTTTTCCCGCACTGCCCCACTCCGGGGAGGAGGTCAGGAGCGGGCAAGAAAAGGGGAGTGGACACTGCAAGTAAGTACAGCTGACCCAAACTGGCCAGAGAGCTGCTTCATACCATGTAACAAAAATTTATTAAAACCCAGGCTAGACTAAGAACAAGGGGGGTGGCTTCCTGAAGTAACTATTTTTTGGAGACTGTCTGGGCATCAGTTTGCCTTGGAGTGTGGTGACTCTGTTACTTTGCTGTGCTTCTTACCACACTCACCTATTAAACTGTCTGTCTTGAGTTTTCTTGCTTCTGTTCTTCCTATTTTCTTCCCTTGCTCACTAGGGTGGGGGTGAGAAAGTGAGCTGTCCAGTCCAGAGACTAACAGCAGAGAAGTTTTGGAAATTTCTCTTTACTACTCATCAGTCATCCGCTTTTACCTCACAGAGGATACTTCAGAGCAGCCCGTGTAAATGCTTCCATCTCATTTCATGGAAAAGTAAAAAACTGTCATGCTACATTGCCCTCTGCAGTGGTCCACTGAAGTCATTTGACTTCACCTTGAAATGCACTAGAGGCATCTAAATGACAATCATACATCTGAGAAACAGCTGAAATTGTCTCTCAGCCACAAGTTCCTTGACTGTAAGTATGTGCACACAGGCACTTCAGGGAAAACCACTGGATTTCCATGTCAGGAGGTACACTAGCCACAGACTTGGGCCCAAGAGCTGTGTAGTCACAGACTGTATTTTATATACTCAGATAATAGAAGGCACAGGGGGTTGACATTACTTTTCTTCCAGCAAAGGCAAAGTAAAACTAATGTAAGAAGCTACATTCATTCAACATTCAGGCTGAAAATGAAAATATTCAAAAAAGAAGAAACTAAAAGGTTAAGTTATTCAGAAGCAGTAACTCACAACTGCACATACTGTGGGCAGCTGAGAATGTACCTTATCTGGGGAACACTGGCTGTATGGATCAGTTAACTTTATGATACAACCCTTACTTTTTATTATTTCCTGATCTGGTGTTCAATTTTACAACCTTAATGCAAGTACTTCGTTAATAAAGCATTACTTATAAAATTTGACCACATTACTTAACCTTTACACAGAAACAAAGATGTCAAAACAAGTTAAGGCCAATGACTAAGGGTATTATTTTTACCCTTGGGAAATGAATTGAGCTTTCTTCCTCACCGGTCTTTCAAAATGCACCATTAAATCAATATAACACAACAAGTTGCTATCTTTACCCTTGTACCACATGCTCTTCAGGTTTCAGTAACATGCTTACACTAAACAAGAGCTTTATGTTTTCATTAAATACATTTAAAACTCAAGGTTGTGGTATTATATGAAGCTATTAGCACACGATCCAGCAAATAGCTATTTGCTTCTGAAGAGTTTAAACATTTTATCTGGAAAAGTTAATGAAGTAATTATAATGTTGTTATTAATGAAGATTAGAGATGGATTTAAATGGCATTTGGAAAATAAACCAGACAATTAAACAGGCTTTCAGAACTGTGTAAACTCCTTAGGGTCTGGGGAAAAAAACTCTCAGAATACCTATGCTAAGAAGGACATTTGGAAAACGCTTTGTTCTTAATGCCACAGAACTCCAAACAGCAGAAATTATCTTCATGTCAACATCAACACTGGGGATTGTAAGCACTGTGATGCTTAATGCTGACCAGCTGTGCTTGAAGCTTTGTTTTAAAGTCCTCTCAAGATGTCTTTAACTGCAGCACCTTCCATATTAAGCTTACTTTGCTAATGATGGGGTAGTAGAAATGTTATTAATGTTTGAACTGACATAACTATCAGATTTGTTAAATCAGCAACACGATTTTACATGGAGGAGAGGATGTTGCTGCAAATGAAAGAGTCATTGGTAGATGAATTTTTATATTTCATGTCATGTACTACTGCAGAAAAGAAGAAAGCGTGTGTACTGGAAAATCCTAAGTGAGCCCAGAGAGGTGTTCCAGAGCAAGAGTGGGCAGGAAAGGCACTGCAGGACTGCATGTTCCCTTGTTTGCCGTGAGGGCAGCACAAAACTCACAGTTTGTTGACACACTTTCCCTAGCACTTTTGGAGGACTCACAGCTTAGCAACTGCGTGAATTCACTTTACCTGACTACAGAGGTGAAGTACTGAACGTTGGAGCCCAGCCACCATAAGCTCTTCTGCAGTGTCTGAAAGAAAAATACTGCGGTTTCTGTGGATCACCTGGGAGAGGTGCACCTCTCTTAACCCTTCGGAGGGGTGACCACACACATGGCTTAGAATGCCAGTTACATTCCTTAAATTAGGAGATCTGACAGCTGGCCAAAGAGCATGTGAAAATGAGTTACATGACTAAGGAAGTTTTGATTAAAATGGATAATAAGCAGATTATTGTGACTCCAACAGTGCTATTTCTTGGTAGAATACGTGGACTAGTCTGATCCTTAGTTTTAAATAGTGCATGTCTTCAAGCCTAACTGTGCAAAAAACCATCAAAACTTAAGGAAAGACAGTAGAGGCCAGACAAAAATTTGCATTCTGGGAGACTGGAGTATTTAAAGGAAGGTGCAGAATTTTTTATATACAGGTCTTTATTATGTAGAAAACCTGAAACACTGCTCAACAGCAAGTTTTGTCATGGAGTTCCTACATGAGGGAAGGGAAGGAAACCATTCGACAGCACATAAGGAGAAATGTGTGTATATTGCAGAACCAAATGTTTTTAATAAGAAGTGATCTGTCTCAGTCACTACTTACGGTACGCAGTGAACTATTTTTGTTCCAAAACTTATTGAAAATAACTAGTTAAAATCCATTTTTAGACTTGGTGTCTATACAAATGAAAATCAGACATAATACTGGTATACAAAGAACACATATTCAAAGAACTGTACTTAAGACTGGGGAGGTAATAAATCATGTGTCCACATGACAGCTGAGGCCTCACTTAGGATATCCTTTGACCTTCTCACTGTGAAGATGAGAGAGCAGCAAAGATGAAGAACATTAAGAAAGCTGCAAGATATAAGGAACAAGATGGAAAGGACATGTAGTTTAAACAAAATATGGAACTTTTAAGAAGTTTTTGAGAGAAACGAGATGAAAGAGAGAGACTTGATTGTGGTTGTTCATAGAAAATTTTCACCTAAAACACAACAAGTTTAGATTAGATGTAAGGACAAATCTCCAAATAAGAGTTATTCGTCAATGGAGAAGTCTGCCAAGAGAAACTTCTGGGATTTCAGAAGAGGAAATACTTAAAGGGAGATTAGATAGTGTACTCAAAATAGTGCAGCAGATAAACCTGTAAAATATGTAAAAGACTGGAGTGGATAACTTCTTTCAGCCTATACTTCAGAGTCTTTGTTTAGGACTTTACATATAAAAATTCCTTTATAGTATTTGGCTTGTGAGAGTAGGAAAGATCCAGTTCTGCAAAGTCTTAAGCACTGTAAAATTCCCTGGCTATGCATGTAGCCTCTCTGAATTCAGTTTATTTTAACTTAGTTCATATTATTATATATATATATATATGTAAAATAGAGTGACCAGAAATAGTCAGAAGGGTACCCTTCCTAACTGTCTGAAAATTATTTTGACAAAGGATTATATCTGAAGACCAGCAGATAGGAAATAACAGAGGTAAATTTTCATCTACTCTGAAGAAAATATGCCTCCTCCATTCTTCCATTGTCTCCTGCTACCCAAGTCTTGCTACTGAGTGACACCTGAACCTCCTTAAACTGGAACCTTCTTCCCAAGGATTTTATTACTTTTACCCATAAACACTCTTCTGAAGTAGATTTAAATGTTGCAAATAGCAAGTTCAGGAGATCCGTAGGAAAGAAAAGGGGGAGGCTTTATCCTGCTGGACCACTCCACCATTATTCTGCTCTTTTGGCCCTGCCACACAGCATCTACACTGCCAGTCACAAACCCAAGGGAAAGGGAAACCATCGCCCTGCCAAGCTACTTGCTCTCTCAAGCAGCATTTAACACCTGGTATATTATGCTGGGATGTGGGGGAATTAAGATTAAACTCACTTGTCAAGCCAGCTCTTAGGTACATGTGTTGGATGTAGCACAACAATCAGCTCTGTGTACATGGAGGCCACCTCACCGTACAGCAGCATCTTCTGCCATCAGATTCCTGCCCTAGGAAACGTCTTCCCAGATCCATCCCACAGCTGCCTCCACTTCTGAGCTATAGGCTGTTGCTGTACTTGAAATCAGCACTTCCAGGGCTTGGTGTAGCTCAGCTATTTTAGGCAGCTGCTTTAGGAATTATGCCCTCTAAGTGCCTATTTTTCTCTGGGGACTGTAAAGTGAATATTGATCGTTGGCTCATGTACTTTGTCAGCTGATTCTCACCTCTAGATATTTATTTTTCTGTAAAATTTGGCATCACCTTACCAACTACTGCAAGTAGTCAGACAGAAGGAAAGTAGCAGATCTGTCACTGGAGGAATAGAACGAAATGACCAAATCACTTCTAACCAATCATCTTAACCTTCAGGATTCCTGGAGCCATTATGTGCAATAAAGAAAGTTTAGCTGTTTGTTCTTTTGACTAAATATAATCACATTTATAAATATTTGGTGGATAGAAGCTGGCTGGTTATCTTACTTTTTAGCTTTTTTAGTATTTTTTTGTTTAACTTCACAGGAGTGCTACAACTTCTAACTGTTTTTGGTAGAGAAAAGCAAAAGCTAGAGTTTTTTCTTGTCTTTTTCAAAGCCCTCCTGAAACACACTGCACTCTTTTCTACGAAGTAGGAAACTAGCAGGTCTGCAAATGTTGTTTCAGACCCACAGTTTGACCAATTCTAAAAGGAATTAGAGCTGCATGAATAATTAAAAATAATTTCTCAGTCAAAAAATCTACAGTCTATTGCACAAACATGTTGGTCCAATCCATGTTAATCACAGAGGTGGAAATAAATGCTCAATTAATGGCAGATACAGAAAAAGAAGTTTAATTAAATCTAACTATTAAGAAACTTAGTCTGTGAGCTGATCTGTAGGTAGGAAAATTTAGTCACTGTCCTTGGGGTTCCATTATTCTGGCAACAACATCTACCTTTTTTCTTTCCTGTTTCCTCTATTGCTTAAACACCCCTTGTTACTCTCTCCTCCAGCAATATTGAAGGTGTAATTGAAGGAAGAAGTGGACAAAATTGTTCAGCCCATTATGGAAAATGCTGCAGTACATTTTTTTAATGAATTTGAGATACTACCAGTTGTATCTAAAAATTGAAGGCAGTACTATTTTGTTTTCAATGCACGAGTTTTGAGTTTAAAACAGTGTTAGAGTGACAGACTTCATGGAATCCAAAACAAATTTTGTTTACTTTGGGAGCTCATAGGTCAGGGAAAATGGGAGATTTTAAAGAAGTATCTGGTTTTTATAGCTTAAAGATGCCAGAATAACTTAAAATGCTTAGAAATTTCTGTGAGCAAGGCCAAAAAGTGAAGATAACTTTCATTCCCTGAAAATGTCACCTTTTTATGTCAGAATATAAGCTTTCTGCATGCTTTGTCTCCAAACCTGATTGAAAAAAACTAACAGGACCTGTTGTGACTTGAAACATACTTCTCCAAAGAGAAGCATCCGAATTTACATAAAGACTTTTAAATACTGATTTCATTTTGCATATGAAATAATTTATTCCACTGTTGAAGTAATTAAATGTACTTCAGTTTACACACTGCAAAATGAAAATGAGTAACACTTGCCCTTCTTTAAGAAACCATGTTTCAAAGGCCTCTCTCCTCCTATTCAAAAGGCAGAGGCTTGAAGATGACTTGCACTTTAAAAAAGGAAAAAAATATTTACTCATTCTTAATTTATATGGTGTTTAAAGTCTGAAATAAGGATACTAGCAGAAGATACTATGACATTTTCATCTGGCATAAGCTTGGAAGAAGCTAAGTCTAGGTACTTAGACCAGTACCTATAGATTTATATAGGAAACACTACTATTTGGGGTCATTCAATAATGAAGAAATGATACTCTGATATTGGAAACAAGGTATTTTAGAGCAGACAGGGAGTCGAAGCTTTAGCTGTTTATGTTTATTGAGTACTACTTATAGTAGTACTATAGTAATACTTATTGAGTATTGAGCTACTACTTATAGAAATTCCATAAGGTTTGCAATATTAACAGTTATCCTAATTGAAGCTCCAGTTCAGTTAAATCTGCTCCATGCATGGCACTTTCTTCAATCATCCCAACCACCTTCTTCTCCTTTACTTGAGCAACTGTATGTAATGGCCATGTCCAACAAAATCCACAGCAGACTTCTAAACAGCCAAAATCAGCAGCGGACTCACTCATCAGCATTGAATACGTGATCTTGTATCAGGATTATTCAAAAAATTATACTTCAGTTCCTATTCAGACCACAAGAAAACTTTTCACCTTACTGCTCTCTCTCCCAGGTCTACAACATATCCCACATTTCCAGGAAGGGATTCCCAATGCCCTGGTCCTCTTCAATCCTTTTCCCAGTACAAAGGGTAGAGCAGTACGTAGCTTTCTCCTGGGCATTCTCAGTACAACAGCCCAAATGGTTTCAGCAAGTGATGTGCTCCCTCATCAGCTGGAGCTGCTCTTTGTCTGCGTGGGTGGGGATGTGTATAGAGGCTTAAGATTCTTATTGATCCTAGGTGGAAAGGCAGCTCCTCACCCTTACCTTTTTGTACATCTGCAACATATTTCTGGTTTGCAGCAACAGGAACAACCAGTCACCCATTCCTGCTGGGTGGGAGTGCTGGTGGATGGGGTGACCCCAGCTGTTTGTTTGCTGACGGGTTACTGAACTGTTTGGAAAGGAGGTGATACTGCTGACATTGGCTTCACCTCTGCAGGGCTCAGCTGGCACATATGTGATACCTTACGGCTTCCTGTAGAGCCTAAAAAAACCCAGTCTAAAATAAAAAAACTAGCAGGGGGAGCACTTTTTTTTTGCTGTCTACAGCATATGGATAACAGCAGCAATGGCAAAATTCTGCACTACAGCAACAGACTGCACAATGGCTTATTTTGGAAAGTTATATGGATTAACCAGAAAATACTTTCCAATATTCATCTTACTTATATAATAAATGGTTCCTCGGCTCAACCCATCTTGTCATATTTACTCCCAAGGTATGGAAGTAACAGATTATTAAGCTCAAGGACTGTTCAGGCTCAAGGTTTATCCCTGGCCAATGCCTTCAGGAGAGCTGGGAGAAGGCAGAACTTTCTCTGCTTTCAGAGAATGGTGGTGCTAACATGCAGGAAAAAGAAGAGTCTTATACCATTTTGTAGTTACTCATGTAAAGAAGACAGCTTTTGAGGTGTACTTGCCCTGTTAAAACCCAGGGGAGATGGTTCAGGTGGTAAACTGTATCCTCTCTGTAATCATCCACAGTGCACATTTCCCTGAGTTCCACGTGTTCCTGCAGTAAGTTGTGCATGTATTTAAAAACTGAGTTTCTGATTTTTTTTTTCTTTCTTGTAAGTATGGGATATATGACACAGGTGACAAGCCAGATCATTAGCATGACAGCAAGGTGCCCCAGCATGTATGATACTACAGTTATAAGACATGGGTGACAGTAGGGTGCTAGTAAATAGATAACAAAGCTAATGATGTTCTGCTTCCCTTTATTTTGGACAGTGAAGACTTTAGAGCTAGTCAGGAATTTTTCTTTTTCTTTTTTTCTTCTTCTTTCTGGTTTCTGTGGTATGAAGCATGCATCCCTTGGAATTCTTCTTCAGAAACATGTCAACTTGAGGTTTCTTCTATTTCCAGCAAACAAGAAGATAATTGAAACCCTTCCTGAGTTACAGCTATGTTTCCTGCTGGAGAGACTGACAGATCCAGCAAAACAGAGAGAGCACTGAAATGCAAAAGAATATTTGCTGTGTTATTCCCTTCATATTTTTAACACATACAGCAATTCCCTGGACCAGCCTACAGGTCCTAAAAGGCAAATAGCAAGATATACCTGAAAAACAGATAGGAGCAGAAACTTCTCTATTTTTCTGCAACCTGTGAAAGTGCCAAACCCATCAGCCTACAACACAGCACACCAGTGTAGCTGCTGAGGAGCAAGGAGGCATGCAGATCCAACGGCTATTCACCAGCTGGTTTCTCTGCTGAAAGTCATTACAGCCACCTGCCAGTTGTGGCAGCAAGTTTGTTTGTGCCAGGAACACCTGCCTGGGATAAGTGGTGTGGTTGTCCCCACTATGGGGGTTGCCTGGCTTTCCAGCTGCTTCTCTGAGAATCTGGGGTCTTCTCTTCTTAGTCCCTTTATGGTGGGAACTTCCTTTCCCCGTGTATCTGCGCTGAAGCTTACCCCACGGACCAGGTGAACATAATGTAAAGCCCACCCGTGAGACATGGCAACTACAGAAATCTGATATGATCGTGGGGTATAATAGGTTTTTGTCTGATGTGATGGGACGCTCAGTCTGTGCTGGTAGCAACTAGCTGGGCTGGATTTTTTTTCTTCATCGCAAATGGAAATGTTTATGTTTCTAAGAAAAAAAAAATCCACTAAAAGAAAATTATTGGAAAGTATTTTCCAGACTCCAGACAGACTCTTCTATCAAAGGAAAAAGCCAGCTGCTGGGTAGGGAATACAGAGCTGTCAAATCTGTATCCATGTTATGCCCACTGCACACTCCTCTGGAAAGGAATCTGTTGGCAAGCAGCAGCACAAATTTGCTGCCCCTTGGGGTGTCCAGCAGAGAGCAGGGCAGCCAGAACAGCAGTGCTGCGCTGAACAGGAGTGGGACTCTGTGGGAGCTGGCATGGTATGGCTGAGCTCAGCGAGGAGCTTCCACAGCCTGTCCTTGGATTGAGGATGCATCTCTTACATGATTGGATATGTATATTTTTATAAGGGTTGGATATGTAAACTTTAAACCTATGCAAATTATGAAAATTCTACCTTTGAGTTCTCTACCAAAATCATGCACAAGCTACCCTAAATACAGGTAAGATTTATCTATAATTGCAACATACGAAATACTGATCACTGTATTTCACATGATGATAAAAGTGCACTTTTTTTCTCCCATTTTCATACTGAAAAAGAAAGATCATTTGAGCATCAGATTGTTTCTGTTTTACACTGGAATTATATTCAAATATGCATGCACAAGTAAAGCATCGTTATTCAATTCTTTAAGCTGCACTGAGCTCTTTGCAAAACAATTCAAGATTTTGTAATGCTTCTTTTAAGTTTATCCTGAAGAAACTCTCATGATATAAAAACAAGGCAAAAGAATATTGTGGAATTACTTGGATATTTTTTCAATAATAAAGACTGTATTCTGCTATGAGCTAGGAAGATGAGATGTAGCTTTCACAGTCTCAGACTAAACACTGAGTCTGTCTTTTTGGCTTCTGTTTTAAAATGCTAATTGATTGAAAGAGAAAGATGGAAAGAAAAGATTTCATAATTTAACAGACCAGTGTAAAAACAGCTACTGCCTTTTGATTATGAATATAGCACTTGCATTTTCTAAATGCATGTTCTTTTTTGCATAGGTTGTGTTACTAAATGCATAGCCTAATGTGTAGGGATGTGAGTGGATAATACACTAGGAGCAAAATTGAAAACATAACATAAAAAGTAAAAGAGGGAGACAGGCCTGTACATAATTTATATCCTCAAAAATGTATTCTAAATTATTTTCTTTTTCTTTTTTCATAAAATAGAAGGGGGAAGAGAATGGCAAATTTTCTTTACATTTTCTTCCAAAAAGAAGAAAATAGTTGGAGCTTTTTCTGACTGTAATGAAGCAACTTACTGGGTGGTGGAAGTAGAGAAGGGAAGCATCAGCTGTTTTTAAGAAACTTTTTGCTCTCAGTTCAGACAGGGTCTGAACACTTATGAAGCCACTTCCTGACAGGACACATTTAGCCAGGAAAAACTGTGTGGGAATCACCCAGTCCCTAACATGACAGTTATACCTGTCCACAGCAGAAGCAAGACAGAATGTTTTGTGTGCAAGTGCAGAAACACCATTTCTGTATTTTAGAATAATGGGCAAATAATCAGACCTCATTAGAGCGAGCTGAGAGATGAAATAGTCCTTGGCACCAGTTAATGCAATCTCAGGACTGGGATGTAATTCTCATGATTGGTCTTTGTAGTCCAGTTTTCAGTCCTGTAGGATCACATATTTGGCACATATGAAGCAGAACTGCTCTCTTGGGGATGTCTACCTTTAACCAAGATGTCTCAGGTGTGCAAGGTGTACATCAAGCAACATCAAGCTGAGTTTCTCAGTTACCAGGCTTTTTTGGTGGATTCTGCAATCCGTGAGTTTGATAATGTCGTAATACCTTCATATTTGCACACTGGTTAGCTAGATATTCTTGCTGAAACAGCTCAAAGTGACAAGTTGTCATCATTGCGACTTCAATACATACTCTTTCCAGCCTTACTTTGAAGTGTCTCCTTTTCATTAACCTGGTAGTTCAGAGGTCACACTTTCAGACATGCATCAGGTAGACAATGCATCACCCTACACGTACACTTCAGAAAGCAGCAATGTTCCCATGGAGTGCTACTGCAGAATCCTGGTCTCCCACTAGCACAATAGCCTGGAGCGTAATATTAGAGCTTAATTTATTTTACATGTGGAAGACTTTATAAATGTACCATACGTATTTCCATGCTGTGGCTAGATTTTATGGAAAGACTGCAGAACTAGATGATAAAAAATATAATGCAGTTCCTGAGAAATTCACTATAAACTGAATGTTGGAAAAAAGCCTTTGCATAAACAAGAACACCAATAATGCTCACAGAGTGACTGTAGAGGCATGGAAATCATACAGAAGCAAGAGAAAAAGCCACCTATGTTAAGTCCCAGGGGGAGAAACACTGCATTTTATCACGAAAAACAAGAGTCATTTCAGCATGCTATGCATTAGGCAGCACTGTAATAGACCACGGTCATTTAGATGCCACTGAAAGATGCTGTTTCCATTATCAGAGTGCTGGTTCACCTTCACTGCACCTCTTTGCCCACTGTTCTCCCACCTTCAAGTCCAGTAATGAAATCTCCTAAAACAGAGCAGACACCATCTCAGACTACAGTGCACAAAAGAGTCTCATGCTACCAGTGAACAGTCACTGGCATCTGTGGAATACACGTTCAGAAACGTGCTGCTCCCCCAGCCTCCCGTCACGTAGAGCTACTTAGAGGTCTTTAAACGTGTTAATGGTAGTACTTCCTAACTGTCCACTTGTTAGTACTTTAATTTCTCCACTAAATTACTTCACAGACTACACATATGTTATTGGAATTTACACCTTGGTGGAAAGCACGCCCGGGGAGGCCAAGAGAAGCCATTTATTTACACTTGCTTTCCACTGCAATCAGCCTGCTCTTTCCTCATTTTGTCTCAAACTTCTCCTCTTTACCTACCTTCATTTTCTATTTCTCTCACCTGTTTACACCAAGAAGGAGAAAGTCCACAATGAGGTTATTAGATTTAAATTGTCCCACCCCATTTAATGTTGCAAGTGGCCGAAGAAAAAAACCTTTCTCTGGGACTCAGCTGTATTTATTTTTCACCACCTGCAACAGCAGTAACATTGCCTCTCTCAGATTTATTTTCCACCTTCCTGGTTTCCCTGGAAAACTGTGCCTGTCAGTCACAGCCAGAATGATGCTTGGCTTCTTTGGGAGGGTGTCAGTGTGGGGGTAGGTGGGGCAGCAGAAGATAACTGAACCTCCAAAGGTCATGAGAGAAGCCCCAGGCAGCAGCTTGGAGAGGGCTGGGATCACATGAAACGCTGCTCCTCTTCCACAGCTACTGCCCTTCCCCTTGTTGCTTCTCACAGATGGGGCACCTAGGACCTCCACAGTGCCCCCACGCACTAAAAACAAGCTCTGCACCTGATGTTTGCCTCCCTTCTGTCTCCATGGGGCAATTATTCATGGTTTTCTGAAATATTTTTAGGAGGATCAATACTTTATTCCAAACATTTTATTGCATTATTGTGAAAAGCAAAACAGATATATTGCTATTAAATGTTTTGTCTTGTTTTCCAGGAGACCTCACCCTCTTTACATGCTTCTAATTAATTTTAGAGATGCTAACAGGAACATCCCTGGCCTTGCAACAACATCCATCTCTCAGCAGACCAGCTGCCTCTTTTCACTCGGAGTAAGTGGCTCTGACTGCCATTCTCAGAGTGTCATTGCTGCCAGACTTTGGGCGTGTAAACATGACTCTGATTTTTCCTGTCTCCATAATTTCTTTGTTACTTATAATAAATACTATTGCAAATTGTTCCTCTCATACAGAACAGCGTGAATTGGTCTTAGTAACGTTGGATTAAACTTTTCAACAAATGTGAATTATAAACCTTCCTGTACATAAGAAGTCAGCTGTAGTTCCAGTCAGGTTTTCCACATGGACATCTCTTAAAATGTATTTTTAAGTGATTGTGGTATTTGTTTCATATGGTTTTGGAATGAGTTTTCATCTGATACTTTCATGCTTTGTACCATATAATAATTCACTTGGGCTACATTTGCTTTGGGGAGTCAA
This sequence comes from Pachycephala philippinensis, assembly GCA_013397055.1. Classification (NCBI taxonomy): domain Eukaryota; kingdom Metazoa; phylum Chordata; class Aves; order Passeriformes; genus Pachycephala; species Pachycephala philippinensis. The sequence continues at coordinate 665,439 of VWZT01006486.1, forward strand.
ACCATCCATTTTTCGCTCTTGTCCTTCTGACTGAGTGATTTGCCAGATGCAAAAAGGAGAATCCAGAAGTGTATAACTAGCCTGAAAGAAAATTAGATGATCCATTTCTGGTGTCATCTCTCTTTCTATTATTCTGCAGTATTTCAAACACGGCATAAAACAGACAAAAAACCACTCCATTTCTATTTGCAAAGCTTTTGTGTCATCCCTAACACTGTCCACAACAGCTTTGATCCCTTGGAAGCTACCTTCCACTCAGGAAATGAAACTATCAACCTCAAGAGGAACAGGTGTGCAAAATACAATCGATGGGTTTGGAAATCCCACGTGTGAGGAAGGAGAGCAGCAGCAAAAGACGGCAATGACAAGGAAAATAGCAAAGCCAAATCTGAGTAGCTAGTGAGGTTTTTCAAGGCCCTGATCTAACCCAAGACTGCAGCTCTGCCATGAAGAGGCAGTGCCTCCCTTGCCACCAGAACTAGAGCCCAAATGGCCTCGCAATGGGACAAGTCAGGGAAGCATTTGAGCTGGAAGACAACATTCCTGATGAATTTTCTTCAGAAAGAACTGTTCCTTGACCTTCCCTCACCCTGGAGCATCCCATGCGGTGCCAGCAAAAGAGATGAAGTGGAAACAAGGGTTGTGCACCCTCGTTTTGATAGCTGTGTGGATTTGTCCTAATGTAAATCAAAGCATAAACCAGTAATTGGCCTGAATTTTTTTGAAATTTCGTCTCTTCTTCACAAAATTTGATACCAGACAGAGAGAAAACAGGCAGATAAACATACACATAATTCTGGATATACACACATAAAATTGTATTAAGGTTCTAGACCTCGAAAATTCAGAAATCTTAATTTTATAATCCTCCATCCTTAACTCATCCTAATCCTGAAAGATAGGCACCAACCTTCAGTCCAAAATTCCTTTTTCACCCTCTCAACTTGTGCAACTACCGTAATCTCTGTAGACTCAGTTTTCCATAATGAATTTTACATCATACAAATCTTTTTTCTTCTCTTGCTTTTTCTTTAGGCTTAGTGTCAGCAAATAAATTACAACTAACAGTGAACTTAAGACCTCAAAATATTACTTTCATACTCTTCTCATACAAATGGTTCTGAAGTCAATAGTGAACCTCAGTCTTACTTGTGGGACCCACTTCTACTGGTCTGTAACCACACTTGCAGGAGGACAGGATCGCTACAGAGGCACCCAGAGTGTAGCAGCAGCCAGGCAGGGAAGCTGGCTCAGGTTCCAGAAGCAGGGTCAGTGTCATTCTCCTCAGACAAAATTCTCAATATTTTGACATGCTTTATATCATCCATAAATTTTTTTCACACTGCTTTTGTATTTACTTTTTCAATAATTTAAAAAACTATTTAAAAAGACTATTTAAAAAGACTGTTTCATAGTCCTGACTTGTAACTCATCTCTGCAAAATCCTATTTGAAATACTTCTATTCAATGATAAATCTTCCATGACACCACTTTGATATATACCAGCTACCAAGTGTCTAAATCCATTTAATTTACACTTAATCAATATCAGATAGTGTTGACTTCTAATCACAATAACACGCAGTTCAGGGCTTTATGAAAGGCAGTTTTTATGGTATGCAAACAATTGCTTTAATGAAACAAACTTATCTCATCAGAGGAATAAAAGCAGATACACAAGCCATAAAGGCTGGTTGACTCATATTCCCATCTTTTGAATTGTAAATAATTAAATCCCATATCAGCATTCTGATGTACACCCTGCTGTCTAGGACTGATGTCAGCCTGGTTGGTCTAACAGCTTCAGTTATTCTGCCTGTCCTTTTCAGCTGCTTGTATTACCTTAGCACACACCCTCCTGCCTGGAGCCCCTTTGCCATCAGAAAAATAACTCAGGGGGTGTTTTAAAATCATATTATGTTAATAGATTCATCCAGTTATAAAGAAAAGTATAGGCTTTTCCATATTCTTCACAAAATCTTTTCCTGAATAGCTGTTTTATTAATTGAAGTAGCATCGTGGAAGGCAGAAGTGGCTATGGCTCTAGCACATACAGAAATTCTAATGTAGCATGACTATTCAAAATTCTAGCCACAGAAATATTTTATTCAAGATACAGTATTATAAGTATTAATACCTGTTTTGCAAACAGCCTCAATCTACTTCAAAACTGATAGAATATAAATACTGTAAAGTATCTGATGTACAAACAGTGACAACAAAACAAAATCTTTTTTCTAAGTTGTTTTTGCCATAACCACAAAAGTACAATTATGCAAAAAGTCTTAATTCCTGCTTAACATACCAGAAGGCACAAGCAAAATAAAAGAAGCTCTTAGAGTGACAGACAGAAAGTTAATTCCTCCCATCTATAGGTGTGCAATTCCACAGCAGTGTCAGAAAACAACTCACGACGTTAGCACCTTGTTTTCATCTGCCATTTAAAAACACCAAGTCCATTTAGTCTACCTGATGCCCAATTATGTCAGATGCATTCAGCTTTCTTTGGAAAGTTCTGTACATTTTTCTTTCAGGGCACCGGAAGCCTAAGAAGAAAAAGTTCAAAACATCTGATAAACATTTCTGTCATTTGATTTTCACTGAAGAGAGATGCAATGGTTAAAATTTAGCCACATCATATTTTGGTATCAGCCATAGCATTTTGAATTAACTGCAACCTATTCAAAATCTGGTATTTTCAATTAACTGAAGCTTATTCACATCTGGCAAGCTAGCAAACAGAGCGGGAGAGTGTTACAGCAGCTTAGCAGAAGCCTGCCATGAATACACATTTGGACAGCCTGGGAGAGCATCAGTGTCATTCTGGGAATGTTCCTGGCATGGTAAAAGAAAAACATCAAAGACATTACTGATTTAAAACTGCCTCCAAGAGTGCAATCTGTAGTGACAGGAAATGGAAAAATTAGCCTCAAAGGGACTGTGAAGAAAGAGCTAGTCCAGCATGATAGTGGGTTCCACACATAAAGCTTATGTTTTGCCAAAAAGACTCACAAAAGCAAAATAATGTGCTTTTTTTTGGCTGAAACTCAGAAATAAGTCTTCAGGGCAGCTCAGAAACTGCAGGAACCAAACCAAGTTTGGAAGGGACAGCTCAGAAAGGAAGCTTTGTCATCTGCATGGTACATCTAGTATTTTAAAAGGCTACTGTAACCTAGATACCAGCATTTAAAAAACAACAAAAGACTAATAAGGTCCGAAGATGGAACCCTGAAGAGCTATGAGAAGAAAAAAAGGTTGAGCAGAATAACTATTGGTGAGCTCTGCCCGAGACTACTCCAAACATGCCAAAATAATACTGGTGGTAACCCAGCAGTGCCTTTTTGAAGTTGACATTGCCTCAGTGTGACTGATGGAATCAAAAGCTTCCAATAAACACAGGAAAAGAATAAGGACACAAGTTTGATCCCAGGGTAGGCTGAGGACTATTATAGTCCATGGTATTACTATGCATGGTTCCATGCCTAAGGCAGAAATGCGAATTCTCAAGGAGTATATGTTATTAAGGTTTAATTGGAAGAATTAATTGACAGAGGGTTTTGCAGCAGGAAAATCTATTTATAGGATGTGTTTCTGTAAACCATGGAAACACACCCGTAAGTTCCTTTAGCAGTTTTTAAGCTGAACAACCTAGCTGCTAAAATGCGTTTCGGGGAAACTGTTTAAATATTCAGGGACAATATACAGAGTAAATTTCGTGTTACAGTCTGAATCCAACCACTGCACAGAGCCCTGTAAGAGCACTTCAGTACAACATATCATACTGTTTACTCTTTAGCATTTGAATATTGTTCCACAAAAATTAATTTCCTGTATGGAAGACACAACACTGGTTACACTCCAGCTTAACCTAGCTGCACACATCTGGGGCATTCCCCTTTGTCCTAGGCCAAACAGAGATCAACTTGAAAAAGTTGAAGGAGACACTACACTAAATTACACATGCTTCAAAGAACTCTTCCAACCTCCAGGGATTGTGAGAATGGTGCAAAAGAGCTGTAGGAAGGCTGAATTTTTGATCTACCATTCCTTGCTGATTTACGTGATCTATTCCTATAGACACTAAATAATATACATACACAGTCAATTCATGTATTCCTGTTCTGTTTTGGAGGTATCAATATGGAAAGCAACAACTAAAAGTTTTGGAAAGAAAACTGATTTTCATTTATACTTCCTTGTGACACAGGTACTTATTTTTACAGCTCACCAAACAAACTGTAGGTCTGGGGCATTTTTGGCTATGTCTTAGATTTTTCTGCCAAATTTATAATCACTCTTAGGTTTCCTATGTGTCCAAAAGATCATTCCAAACAGCTGCAATATTTGGCCCAGGGGGCCTGTATGGGGGTGACCACATCAAGAAACTCTGAGGAAGAAAAAGAACATATGCTACAAGATGGCAGTGGCTGAGAGGAAGTGAGCATTTGGGATACAGACAGTCTGGAAAAGCCAAGGGGATCATTCTTGCTTCCTGCTGAGAGTCAGTCTGTGCCAATAATCAGGGCAAATGCAGTCACACTCTGAATGGAAGAGGGGAAAATGGGCTGTGTTAAGGGACATAGGACACTGGACCACATCTTGCATGTAATTCCACTTGGAAAATCCACGGCAGCCAAGGAAGGAACATGAATTAGAAACACTACATGCATGTGTGACTATTAAATGGACTAGGTAGGCAGATTGCATGTTTAAAATATAAATCCGGACAAAGCCAAGTCTTCACACATATGCTGAGCAACATTGGCAAATTTCTTCATTATTTAGATCTCTTGAGCAAATGGGTGTGTAACAATGCCTCTAGTCACAAAAAGATAAGAGGACACGAGAGGTAATACTAAAAGAAAGACAAAATTCTCTAGTTTCCACCACCAAATCTTAATCTATAATCACAATGTCTTTTTTTGATATCCTGAAGCAATAAAAGAAACCAGAAGTTACTGTGAGCAAATTGTGCAAGAGATATGTTTTTCAACAGCATTGCCCTTGCAGTTGGCAGGGCAGAGATGTTGTACTTTGCATTAAAAAACAACATTTTTCTCACAGTGCAAATAATGGAAAACTCTGGGCCACAGTGCAAACAAAGCCAAACGTATTTTGGTCTGACTCACGTTAAGTCAGTTTTTTTTCTAGTCAAACTTATTGGCAGTAAAGTCCAAGTTTGCTAATTGTAGCTGCTGTGTTTTACCTCTTATTCACCTAAACCAAGTGTAGATCTCAGTATCCTGACCTTTCAAAAAAAGTTTGTACAGGACTCTAATTTGGTTATGCAATGCCATTTTTCCTCCCCGTTGGGGAGTTTTTTACAGTGTTGGGGCATTTTACATTGAATTACGTAGAAAGTATTGCCTGAACATGATATTGTACTAGATCTTCAGACAATTAAAACATTATGAAACCTTTATTGGCATCACCAGAAAATATTTTCCATATTAAATGTTGCTGTATTTTTACTCCAAAGTGCAATCAATGTTGTTAAAAAAAGTAAATATAAACGTATTTTCCAAACAGTTGCTAAAAAGAATGGACAGGTGTGTTACATGTAGACTCCAAAGAAAAGACACAAATCTTTAGATTTTGATTATTATTCCCAACACTGTACTTAGAAAAATGTTCCACCACCACAAAATTCGGAGGAAATTGATTCAGCTGGGGAGAACTTTTTAGATCACAAGGGTCAAAAATACTAAAACAGGCAGAGACATAAACAGGTATAATTAGTACATAAATATTGGTATATTGCCATTTTTTGACCAGCATAATCAATTTAAACAAGTCTTAATCAGTGTAACTGAAGTGTTGATAATGTGCAACAAAATATAAAGTGAACTGCTGCTCAGGCTATCAAAAAACGTCTCCTCCACCTCACTGGTCCCATACCCTGAACTTGCATTCCTGTATGCACCAACAGGCTGGAATTAGGATTAAGAGATTCAGACCAAATTGAAACATGGCAGGTCCTTTGACTTTAGGTTATGCTCTAACATGTACCCTCATACTTACAGAACTGCATGTCAAGAGTCACTCCATTCACCTTTAAGCCTTTAAACCTGCCCTCAGTCACACTGATTCAGCACAGTCCTTTTTGCCTCTTCATAGGCAAGTTCCAGTGACGCAGCCAAGAAACAGAGAAACCTACTGTGCTCCAGTTCAGCACATTATTTCTGCTGCTGTCTCCAAAGTAAACGTTTGAAGAGACTTGAAATATGCAAGTGCTAAATAGCACAAACAGTGGTAACAGCAGGACATCTAAAACACTGCTGCTTCCACATTTACTGAGAACCCTCAGGCCCTGATAATTGTTCCTGGTGCTCAAAAAGTGTTCTTAGAACATTCTTCAGAACCTGTTCCAGTAAAACACTGAAACAAGTTGCCCATAGAGGTGGTAGATGCCTGATCCTTGAAAACATTCAACATTAGGTTGGATGGGACTCTGAGCAACATGATCTGGTTGAAGATGTCCCTGCTGATTGCTGGGCTGTTGGACTAGATGACCTTTAAAAGGTCCCTTCCAACTATTCTATGATTCTATGAACATACAAAGATGAATGTAGGAGTTACATTTTTAATAGAAGTAGCTGGTTTTGGAAAACACCTGAGTCAAGATACAGTTTTCTTTAGTTTACATGGCTTTTTTCCCCCCATTACTTTAACATGAGAACCGTGTTTTCCATTAAAACCTAACTTTAAAGATTTTCAGCATGTGGGGTAATATGCATACATTTGGTATAACTAATTACTCTATGTTTTTAAGCAGACACTGTAGGTATACTTTTTTGCTAAGTAAATCTGAAATACCAGTACTACAAATAGCAATAGCAGAAGTGGATCATTTGATAGAAATATGAAATCTTTCTTAAGTAATACCAGCAAATTTCAGTCATTGAGAGGAAAAAAAACTTTCATATATAATGGTGCTTTTCTACTGTAACATAATCTTGAGAAAATAGGGAAAACTCATTAGTAATTTAAAAATAGTATTAAGGAATGGCTCATTTCAGTTGTCTGAAGAGGCACTCCATCTTCCCTGCTGCATTCAATTTTCAATATTGCACGAATGTAACACACTAAAGAAGTTATGAAGACTAAACTTTACTTTCAGTATTGATTCTTTCAGGAAGGAGATGAAGTTAACTGATTATGGAGAGGAATCTTATCATACCGTTTTCTAAGCATAAGATGGAAAATTTTTTTTGTCCCATTTATACATTAGTATATTATGAGTTCCTTTTTTAAAAATTACAAATATATATGTATATATATATATACACACACACGTATAGTATCCGTGGTTTCATAATATTTTCCCTTCTTTACCTCATATGGAAGAGAAACTCTGAGACACAACTTACTGAACAGGGCATATGATCTGATTCAGGCATGGGACATAAAACAAAACTTGCCAACAGTTACCAATGTTTCAGATTTTTACCCTATCTCCAGCAAAGGGAATGCAGCAGAAGTTGAGGACAGATGAGGACAATGTGGCTGAGCTAATTTGCTACATGAAGCAGACATAGTGACTCCAAGCTGAGGGAGGCTGAGTGACAGACATCGCATGACAACGCAACGCAGATTTTCTCATACAACTCAAGCACACAAATTTCAAACTGCAAGAACTTGAGGATACTTGTACTGCTTCAAAAATGAGGATCATAAAGGGAGTAGCTGTTACCATTGTTATAAACTAAAGGTACCAGGAGATATGGGCAAAACATAGTTAAACCCTTTTCCAACTCGGCCATCTTATCCTGGATTTCTTTAAGCTTTTGTCTGGCCTAGTTCACGAAGATGAATGCAGGCAACATGAAATCAGACAAAACCTCTGGTTACATCCCTGGTGGTTGCAAAATGTTAGAGGTGTGCACATTTAAAAAGTTGGAGGCACAGCACTGTTGCCATTACCATCACCTGGATGGCAATATTGCCAACAATGTGTAGCTGGATTGCAGCACACACCATCACATCTGCATGCTAAGAGTGAGCAATGTTTTTAAGAGTATAACCTGCACAAACAAGGATCTATTTGTTAGTCATATTATAAAAAATTTAAGTGCCTTCCTAAGCAGTTGGAGACAGAAATCTGAAGTATATAAACACTTCGGAATCTGATGAGCAATCAAGTACTAATACAGAAGAGTTTTCCCTCCACCCAAAATTTTTAAGTACCGTGGGTCATGTTGCAATAGCACCATAGCACAGAATTTTAGAATTATGCTTCTTTAAGGTATTATTTCTGTGGTGAGAGGACTGCTTATGTTTGTCAGCCATCCTGGGTCTTATTGCTTTTGTAGTTAGAAGTCGATAAGAGTTTACTCAACAAATTAGTAGTTAATTTTAACTCCCTTCTTTGCAAGTTTGGGGTCAGCAAACAGATGTAATTTTATTTGCTTCCACAGATTGCTTTCACTTTGGTTATGCTTCAATGAAATGTCTAGGTACAGCTCGGGGTGTTTGCTCAGTTGTAATGAATTAAGTGATTGAACACAGGATTTTAGTAAACCTACAAAAAGAACAGCAGAAAACTTCATAGTAGTGCAGTCAGATTCCATTAACTCCTAATAAAAATGCACCCTTAACAATTTTTGTCCAAATTGATACCTGTGAACACCACAATGCATCTTTAAAGAACTAAAAACCAACCCCCAAACCAAGATTTCAAACAGGTTATATCAATAACAATAACATTTACCACCTGGTGTTTCCATCATTTCTTCCCTCTTTTTCTATGTCTTCTTGTGCATTTGATGAGACAAACCATGAGGATGACCTCCTTGACTGACATGGTTCCCTGAGCTGCCCAAGGGCAGGGAATCCCTAACAAATCCATTCCCTGACTGATGGGAAAGTTACAGCAACAGAATGGAGAAATGGTATGGTAGGATTCATCTCGACTACATTTCTTGCCTGCGACTTTTCAGTTTATGCAAGACATTATATTATTTCAAAATTTGTTGAACTGCAAATAAACCTGCTTGCTGGTAAATTATATAAAATGTGATCCTTAGCAGGAATATGATATTATGTTAATATGGTAAAAATATGGTTTTATGACCTGGGAGTTACAATACCACACTATTTCTAAATCCTTGATAATTGCGGATTTTCTTTAAATTATGTAACATATTCAGTATATTGTTTTATAAATCCTCTTGAACTCAACTGTAGTTTTAGGACTGCAAAATAAAATTTCCAAATACTCAATATAGTTGAATTAGCATCCCTCTGCATATTGGAAGTTCAGCAGGGTAACTGTGTATGCAGTTGCCACAGCTGCTTGGGTCAGGGCCGTTCCAAGGTGCAGGATGTGATGCATCTCAGAAGGAAAGTAGACGCTACAAAATGGGAAGATTCAATCTTGTCTCAGCTGTAGGAGTGCCACTTCTTGAGCTCAGTAAACCAATGGTTTGAAAGTATCCTTTCATATCTTAAAATTATAAAGCATAAGACACTCAGGTGTGAACCTCAGCAATAATATAAAACTACCAAATGCTAAAATGACTCAGCTGAAATTCATGGGAAAAAGGTCAATTAAAGGACTGCATACCTGTGAAGAGATCATATTTGACCTATTTCTAGATCTCCTCACAGATGTCAATAAAACCAAAGCTTGGTTACACTACATTTCTTTACAATTGCCTATTGACATCAATTTGATGCTGAAAAAGAAATTGTAGGATTTAACTGACCGAGACACTCACTCAACTTTGCCATGCTTGCAATAATTATAGAAAAGTAGGTCACAATATCACTATAGGTGAGAAGTGCTCTGAATGAATGAGACCTATAGGATAATGGAAATTTGCAGAAATCAGTTGAAACACTTATGCTAGAGATAAACAGCTACACAACTTCTTATAGAAGTCCTACCAGAACCAAATCTGTTAAATCCCTTCTGTGGCTTTTTCACCATGAATACTTTGTTGATATAGGTATCCACAATATCATCATATCATACCAGCATCTAAATTAAATGTATGCTGAGAACTCCATAGCTGACATTCTCAGTAGAGCCCCATTGTTATTACCAATTGCTTTAAACACACTATAAAAGTTCAGTAGAAATCACGCCCTACTATGACAGAAATGTGAGAGATGTCCTTGAACATGTTAAGAGGAATTATTTCCAGTTTGTGATGCACCAGCTTCTGCAACTTTAGAGAGTAAGTACTCCATTAACTGCTTTGGTAGAGATGAAATTTGCTCAGAACTCAAGCTCAGCAGGAGAGCAGAATAGGATTCTCAAGTAATTTTTTCAGTCTCTATCTAAATATAGTACTTGACCACTTGGAAGTATAAATGATACAAGGTTTCTGAAGTTATATAGTTATAACTTCTTACTCACACATGTATTTTGCTTTAAAACACACTTAAAAGATTTTTTTTTAACATTTCATGCAGTTATGAATACTCTTCATCTCAATGTACTTTAAAGAGACTCCAGCTTGGGATCTGCTCATGTAAATTTCCACCTCTTTTACAATTAATCTTTTACAATTACAGTACCAAAGCTGCACAATTTCCCTACATTTCACAGAATGAAACAAAACAACTGATGTGCTGCAAGTATCCCTTTGCAAACAGCTTGACAACTGTACACACTGGTTGAAAGTTACTAGAGCTCAGTTTATTTTTAGGACAACTTCAGTCTTCCTTATTGGAATTCCATTTATTACAGTCAAAAGAATACAATTCTGATCACTGCAACTAATTAGCAACTTAAAGTAAACAGAAAAAGAAAGGCTGAAAGACAGCAGTTATTAACTTTATTTGCATGACTAGGGGAGGAAAGAATTATCTAAGGCTTCATCCATTTTTCCATTAAGGCCTAATTTAAGACATTGACTCATAAATACATTTTAGGAGAACAATTTACAAGTAGAAATGAGTCTCCAAATGTTTCAAAAATAAGCCAATTGCAAGAGCAAATTACTGAATACCCAAAGGATGTAATTCCCTTATTTGCCACCATCTACCATTGCAATTCATACACAGGGGGAAGTCACAGATACGTTACCCACAATACTGCATTTATGATTTGGGTTTTTCTGTGTTTACAAAGTTATATTCATTCATACAAAACTAATAGACAACCTCACAGATGGATGAGGTACAAAAGTGGGTTATTTCAGCAGAAAGTAGACACAATATTTTCTGAAATGACACCACCAAACCCCAGCCCTGATTCTGAAGGTACATTGAGGACATCTCTTGCCCACTCAGTTCCCTTCAGTGCCTCAGTTTTTCCTAATTTAATATTAAAGGGTGCTTAAAACATTGCACTGTGTTGTCTGGTTTTACATTTGAACACAAATAGGAAAAAAAATGCAACGAGATTTTGCACACTGAAATATCCTGAAGATGCTACTTTATATGATCTGCCAGACAAATGCAGGCAAAATGTGGATTAAAGACTCTCACCTCAATTTAGCCACTGGCCTGAGTATTCAATCAAAACCCAGCAGGTAACTGAATAAGCATATCAAGGAAAATTAACTTTTAATTTTCCATAGTGGGCTAAGCATGAGTACAGACTGTACAAGTGTTTGACAAGCAGAGTGTCCTCTTTCATTGTTTCACTTAGGAAAAAAAAGATCCTTAAGATGTCATACACCCAGATATTTGGCAATTTGAAATTAAGATAGGTGATTCTCACACTGGAGAAGACTGAATTGCACTGTGTTATTAATTTACATGAAGAGAGATTGCAAAATGTCATCTCCAGACCAGAGGGCAGGACAACATTCTTCAATCAAAAGAGAAAACATGTCAACTTCTGAAATGTTAATATCTAAACAATCTTGCACATTGATTTTTGCAGCTACAAGGAAAAGTGTATATCTTTCATAAATCAAACAGCAAAATTTTAACCCTTGCTCAGGCATTTGTGATTTTTTGTTACATGGTTGATGGGTTAAGCCACCTCTTCACATAGATTCCCAATTTATTTAAAGATCTCCCAATTAAGATGTCTAAATTTGAACAAAGTCTATGATCCTTAGCCTCCTTCTTAGGTTGTGAGATCAAAACGAAGCATGTAGAAAACTGAAAAATAATCAGGGACTTACTCCTACCTCCCTTAAATCATAACTTTAAATTAACTACATTTGAAACTTTAAAGATAGGTTCTTTTAAATGCTTGAAAAGTTAAAAAGTGTGCATACCTTCTACCTGCCTAGCCAAAAAGGAATTATGTTAATAATCTTGTATGTAATGCGGTACCTCTTTACTGGAATGCTTCCATCATACTTTACAAACAATAATGAAAATGTATCAAGTAACACTCCAGAGACTCAGCAAAAATGACTTGCATGATGGTCTTAAGCTGCACCAGGGGAAGTTCAGGTTAGACACTAGAAAAATATTCTTCACTGAAAGAGTGATTGCACACTGGAATTGTCTGCCCAGGGAGGTGATGGAGTCACCGTCCCTGGATGTGTTTTAAAAAAGACTGGACGTGGCACTCAGTGCCGTGGTTTAGTTGATGAGGAGGTGTTAGGTCATAGGTTGGACTAGATGATCTTAAAGGTCTTTTCCAACCTAGCTCATTCTGTGATTCTGTGATAGCAAAGGTTCTTTTCTCATAAAGCTGGAGAGGACCTCAACTCTGCCATACACCTGGAGACACTTCAGGATGGTCTCCCCATAAGAGGAGAAAGCCTAAAATGGCTTTATGTAGAGGTGGATACTCATACATCCATATCTGTGTGTATAGTTGTGTCTAGACATAGAGATACACGTTTAGTCTGCATAGGTAATATATGGTAATATACATATACCTATGGATTTGTATCCATATCACACACATTCTCACAAACACTTGTCATTTTAGTATCTTCCCTCCTAACTCAGCACGGTGTATAACTTTCTTAACCATTTGATTTCTTCTTTTTAAGTACACAGAGAAAAGCATGAAGTAACTTAACATCAAAATGATCTCCTTGAAAAATAATCTTTTAGTTTTAAATAAAGTGTGCAAAAGATCGTCTTTTTTCCATATTCTTGCCCTCCAAACCACGCACATTCTCTCTACCCCGAGTTTCTTCCTAATTTTGCTGAGGATCTCGAAAGCAGATCTCTGTTTCAAAGTGAGGTTATGCTACAGCAGCATTTTGACTGCTCAGCAAGTACTAGTGACCAGCCTACTTACCAAACTTCCTTATCCCAATTTTTCCTCCTTTGACCAGCTTCATTTGGTGTGATCAATGAAGTCAGTATTATCTTGCTTCGTCGTTACTACCACTCTCACCTTACAAGTTGGTTTTTTTTTTACTTTCCTCTCTGCCAGCACCTCTTGCCTACCCATCTCCAGCTATTACTACTCTTGTTCTTAGCTTAAAAGTTGTGCCCCACAAAGTGCACATACAGCTTTCAAAGTCTTTTCTTTTCCCTGGTATTCACTCTCGGATCTACCTGTCAGCAGAGTTCCTCAGTGACCAGCACTCACCCTTCCTTCAAGCCATTCTCTCCACCAGCACTCCTGTTCTGCCATCCCTGTCCCATGAGGTGATGCAGTATTGCATGCCACTACTGCATGATTGCAGCTCCCATGCCTCGTTCCCCAGTGTTTAGGAAGTTTGGCACCTTGTGATAGACAAGACACCTTGAGACAGGCATCTGCCATGTAGGTACTTAACTCTGAGCTCTTCCCACCTAGAGCTCACAGCCCTGAATCGTCAATTCTAATTGCAAATAATTTCCCCTCCCCCCTTAACAATTAAGACAAAGCATTGCTAATGTTTGTGGAAGAGTGCTGCCTCTCCAGTGATGAAACTGATTGGGAACAAAGAGCATATTTCATCTCCAGACAGGAGAAACTATGGGTGCACTGTTGTCCCCCCGTGTACTATTTGCCATCTCCAGGTTCCCACCTTAAGGTTTTACTGCATTTTGCTAAAACTGTTAGGCTAACTTTTCTTACTGCTAGGTTTTCTATTCTTACTACTTTGTAACTGATTTTAAATGGTTTTATGAAATATTTCTGGCAAATACACCCACGTCTCCCGTGATACCACTGCCCACCCAGGCTTGCAAATCATAGAAGTGTATGGGGAGAGGCAGGTCTGATGCAAAATTCATTGATGGCTACTCTCATTTGTTCTCATGGACTTATGTTCAAGATCATTTGGCTCATTAGAACAAGTGAGAATCTGCCACAGTATCCCTAATCTTTGTTAGCAGATGTCTGTCTTTGGACCATATGTTGGGTGTAATCACTTTCAGTTGCCATTTCTACTGCATGGTGAGCAATTTGGCAACTACTTCCTCTCATCTGAGAGGCATCTGGCACAGACAAAAGCAAGCCCTGTGGATTTTTCTAGCAAATAGAAAGATATTGAAAACAAATTATGAATATCAAAGACTGTATCTGGAATGGGCAGATAGCGCTTCCACAGCTATTTGCATATTTGTCTTCAATTATTCAGTTTTCTGTATGCATAAAATTAATTTATTATAGAAAATTCATAATATACAAAAACACTGAGATGTGTGACTGCACAGAAAATGAACAACAATTTCATCATATCATGATTTTCATTAAAACAATGGTACTCATGTTGTTCTGGGGTTTGAGACTTTCCCCCACCTGCCATACAGTGGCATTGTACTTCATGCTGCAAATTTGCACTTCACTATCACCAGAGTGTGTTGGTCTTTCTGTATCACTTCTGTATCTTTTGACTACGAGCACAAAATAAGTAAGTCTTTAGGAAAGTTAGTAATTAATGCTATGGAATCAAGTCAACTCTGTGAAGTGTTAAATGTTCGTGATGAAATACATGAGGACGGTGAAACTGCTCATAAATATTCCTCACAGTCTCTTTTGACACTTTTCAAATATTTATCAGAATTTAGAGTTAAATTTCTTTCAATTTTGACTGACTCATTTGATCGATGGACATAAGCCAAACAAGTGCTATTCACATTGCTTCCTTCTACTTGGTCCTCATGTTCCATGTCAGGTGTTACCATTGCTATTGTACTATAAAAGCACTGACATTTCATCCAGCAAAGATTAGTAGCAATTTGTCCTTTAAGGTTTCTTTTTGTTTTAAAGTGCTTTGTTGCTAGAGGAAGGTTTCTTTCAGACACATCATACAAACGCATTTTGATGCCCTATAAGGCAAAGCTCCAATTTATAACAGTTTAAATAAATCTTCCCTTTCTCTCACGCAATAAAAACCTGCTGTGTTACTGACATAGCTGTGAGTACCTTAGGGACTTCTGCCAACTCAGCTATGCCAGAGACACGACTTACTTCTGCACCTCTTTGACCAGTATCGTTATTATTATTATGAAAGAAATGTGGTCTGTGGTAACAACTTCTGCTCAGGAGTTTAATTTCCTGATTGAGGCTCAAATTCCGATTTCCAAGCACAGTGATACAAATCCAGTATAATATCAATAATATCAAACACCAGGATGATTCCAAATCCCATGTCTATAGAGGAAAGTCGCTCAGTAGATTGCACACAAATTAAAACAAGAGCACAATCTGAACTGCTGATGAGAGAGCACCACAAAGATTCAGTTGTTCAAAACCTCACAAATTGCAGGCAGACTTTACTCAGCATGTGTAAAGGTGGCAGACATATGCCAACATTTAGAACAAACACATTCACTGATGTTTTAATAAAATTTTGGTTCAAAGTTAATTGAAATAAGCTTAAGAATTCTCAACATCATTAATTGTTCAGTTCTGTGTGTACAGCATGGATGGGAGGAAAGAGACACGGGCTGATGAGGGCATATTAGGGAAAGCGTCCCAGGAGCTTGTTTCCTTAGCAATTTACAAAGCAAATGAAGGTAATGTGAAACTTCAAATCTTACAATATCTGCTTTATTAGACTTTAGTTTCTTGTTACTCTTTTCTCATTAGAAAACTCTTTTAAACACTAAAGCCTCTATATAGCTCCTTCACCTCTTTCAAATCCCTTTTTCTAAACTCTAAGGTATGTATTAGGCTTCAAGCTTGGTACATGAATTAGTTCCTTGTGATGCTGTCCCACAGAGGGTATTTTACCGATCTAATAAAACCACAACGAAATCACTGTACACAACCTAATACTGCAGCCAAACTATTGATTTTTAGGGCTTCATTTCCAACCCTAAAGTGGCAGCATGCTTGAAATCCAGGCAACTATATGTGTCTTTGGCAAAGAACCAGCCAGCCATAGCGACGCACTGCTCAAGCATTACATTTTCACCACTGCTCCAAGAGCCAGGAAATGATGTGTGCCTGTGGGTGCATACAGTATAGAGGCCACTCAGTCATACTTCACCTCTATAATGATTTTTATTGAACTGTTGTTTTTTAAACACTGAGATGCCAGGACAGTAAGAAGGATGATGGCACCTCAGCGGGGACAGGACAAAAAGGTAATTTAGTACTATAATTTGATGTCAGTCCCGAAGTGTCATTTCCCCAGTTTGAGGGGCTTGGGAAGAAGTTTAAGTATCTGATGCAAAAAATAACACAACCTAACAGGTCTTGTCTGTGCAACAGTATTAATTTAGACGCTAACCTTTCTTCAAGATAAGGAAATGTTTGAAATTTAGCCTGTGAATATTTGTTCATGAGGGATTTTATACCATAGTGACTGCATCCATGGCTGACCCAAAAAATTGCTTAATTTCAATAAACTTGAAATGAAAGTGCAATAGTTCATTCATACAACTAATTGGTGGAAAATTTTGTAATGTACTGTTGGAGGAAGATTTCAGTGTTCATATATAATATAAAGTATTCAGAAAACTTAAAATAGTAAATCAGAAACAATGCATAGGAAAAAAAAAGGTCAAGACCTCATATCCCATCCTGAAATGTATTCCTAAAGGAATAGCTTAAGTGCTATATGAAACTGAACTACTTACTTGCCTTTTCTTTTAACCCTCTGAAAACAATGGAATATGAGACGAGAAAGAATTAGTGGCAAAGTGTGTAGTAAGTACGAAGTTAAACAGAAGAAACAAAGTAAAGTGAAGAAAATAGACAACAGTTGAACTTCTGTGAAACTTGGAGCTCTAATGTAATTTTCTTAATTTAGTTTTCTTATTCACTTAAATCCTCTTATTTCCAGGAAACCATTGCAAAAGATTTGATTTGACGTTTTTCCAACCAGTCTTTTACTCACAACAACGTATTGATGTCTCTAAGGAGGCTTAGTTTTTATGGGAAAACAAGTTTTGGAGCTGGATGGATTAATAGAGAAGGTCTCTATTCATACAACAATGACATGCACATATCAAACAAGGTCTTCTACTTTCTTGCTACCTAGAAACAGATTAGCCACTATTACTTGTCAGCCTCATGAAAGAAGCAGCTGGATTGCCTATGCAGTACTCAAGATATGGAAAAATAAAGTTTATAAAATGAATACGTAAATAGTGTTTCATAGATATTCATGGGAGTAGAAGAAAAACGTAGCAGAAGAGGACATTTTGCAAAAGTTTGTAGAAGCCACGAGTAGTGAAACACACTGTCCAGTAATTAGGGTGTACGGCCTAAAAGACATGCCTTCAGGGTATTTATTTAATTATCATGATGGTTCATATGAAGTTAAAGGTGCCACTTGGTCTCTTCTGCTTACAGAAGAACTTACCCTCAAAAAAAGTTAAAACACCAGATTCGGGTTTGTACAGAAATATGGGAGCTGTAATGACTCATCGTTGGAAGAAGCAGTAAGGTATGCTAACTATTATCTTCTATCAAATCTCTCAGTGGATGTTTAATGCATCTGTTTGGTTTCAAGACACAACTTTTTTGTCTTCTAAGTACAAGAGCTGTCTGCAAACCTCTGAAAATACTTTTCATAATGGTCCCATCACACTGTGTATTATGATCTTAAATATTTTCCCCTTCTCCAATTCTAGAGCCTGTGCTGTTGTTTCAGTCAGATGGTTGCCTTTCCATATGTGAGGAAAAGATTAAGGAAAACTGAAGTCATATCTTAAATGCTTGTTCTCCCACTCTCATTCATAATATTATGTACAAATCAAAGCAAAGTGGATTTTGAGTCTGGAAACTCCCATATATAATTTTCTGATTAAGCCTGAAAGTCAGACATTCTGAAATTATCTCTAGTTCAAAGCTCCCTTTATTTTATAATGCTTGCAACATTTCTTCATTACTTATAAGGAAATCAACTGAAGAACAGCTATCTAAAATTGGAAGCAGTAATCTGCTTTTGATGGAAAATCAGCGAAGAGTAGGCTGTCTTCCATAGGCAACAGTAACCTCGGTCCATCCATCCTGAAGATTTGCAACAGCAGGCATGGATTAACAGTATTCTAACTCTAGAAATTACCTATCAATTTCACTTAATTAGAGTCTGAATTCAAAATACAGTTCCATGTTGAGTAAGCAAAAATAAGCCAACAAATATGCAGCCTGTCATTTCCAATGAACTCAGACTGCAGAGAGCTGACAGCATATAGTCTCTCACACAGCTATGAAAATTACAGATTGTAGCATGAAAGATTACATATTGCTAAGCAGTGTCAAACCACATTGGCAGTTCTCACATGTCAAATGTGTAATTACATGAGGATTATTCCTAGAAAAGTACAAGATCTGGGTGATTTGAGTGCCAACACAGCCATTCATTTGAAAACACTTAGGGTATATATGTAGTTTGGACTAAAAAAACCCTGTGTTTCAATGAATTTTGTTTTTCTTTGGCTGCTTCTTGTGATGTATCTCTGATGCTGTATTGCCATCTCTAAAGGACACTCCTCCAACCTGAAAGCATCATCCTGTGAACGTCTGAGGTTTAAGGCATGCACACACAGGAGCTCACTGATTCTGGCATGCCACACCAGCACCTGTACGCTAGCACGAAGCAAAGCAGCCCTCGCTTCAGATTTTCTTGCCTTTGTCAGTACAAAGCAGAGTTAAAATTCTGTTTTAAATAGGATGGTCACATTTATGATTTTTCAGTGGTGCTATGAAAGAGTACTACCCGTGTTCAACTACCACAGCTATGGGAAAATAACACAGGGTGGAGAAATGGAAAAGAAGGTTGTAGAGAGATGCAACTGGACCAGCTGGGGATCAAGAAGAGGAATGAAACCTGTCATAAGGCTAAATTTCATAAAAAATGGCTGAGCTGGCAGAGAGACCTCACCACCATCTGCACAGGTATATTTCTGGTCCTGTGACTAAACGTGAATTTACAGGGGCCTGTGAAGTACTAAGTGACCTCCAGCTGAATTTTAACAGCCACTTGTTATAAACAGAATTTATTAACTTTTTATTCAGTTAAAAAACTTGTGAATATTATCCCAAACATTTTATTGTAAGTACATAAATTATAGATGTTGCATTTAGGGAAAAAAGATGGCTATTTCTTCACAGAAAGAACATCATTACATCAATCAGAACTTAAATGAAGCAGAACTCAAATCTTCACAGGTATTATCAAAAGAGAAGAAAAATTGAAAATCAGAACCCAAACAACATGCAGAATCTTTTCTTGGAAAAATCCTCATTTTTCTCCAACCAGGATTTTCAAGTCTTTTTAGTCAGGGCTGGAACCTGAATCCAAGTTAACATTAGAATTTTCAGGCTTCTCTTTTAGAGACTGGTATCTTAGAAGCATGGACCAGGGACTGCCGTCATCTGCCTTCTCCAGCTATTGTCTTCACACCAGGATTTCTCACCAAGAACAGTGACAGGTGCCGCAAAAGCCAGAGGGAGCAGTCTCCATCTCCAGGACAGACTCGCTGTGTGGGCATGCCAGGGGTGGTCACTTCTTTCTTTTTTTCTTTTTCAAGATTTATCTGGCAACAATTCTCACTTCAAAGCCAGTTTTCTGGGAAGGCAGGTTACAATTTTCCCTGAACTCCCACGATGATTTGAATTTATTGTTTTGCATTGTATTAGTGAGCCACTTCCAGCAAAGCACAGTTTCTCACCTGCCCTCCCTGGCAATGGTCTGTGACATGGTCTGAATGAAGATTTCCAAGAGCTTGGCTCAGTTACTCCCAAACTGTTGAGTGCCATCTGTGATGGGGATATACACTAGGGTATCCCCTCTTTCAACTGCTATCCCAAATTACAAGGATCTGCCATACTCCCACATATCCTGTATAATATCTGTCGACTACATAAGGCTGTGAATACATTAGGGAGCCCCACAGTGTGTAGGAAAATTAATTATACCCAAATTGATTATTTGTATCCAGGATTGTCAAGATGTCTGACCAAATCATCCTATTTTCCAAAAATCATGGAACCGGATTTACCTCTTTAACAGTTTGCTTTCATCAGGAAAGCTCATATAAAGGTAAATAGAACTTATCTCCCTAGATGAATTTTGTTATTAAAAAGATCTTACCTGTATTGACAGGGCAGCCATGAGCAGCCTTGTCACAGATGATTTGTCTTATGATGAGTATTTCCTAGCAGCTATTATTTGGGGTTTTCAGGCCCATATGTCAGGGCCAGTGTTTGAACACCCCTGCAAAAAGGAGATCCAACCTTACCAGCTTGCTCAAGGCTTTTTTCAGTCAGTGAGTATCCCCAGGACTGGAGTTTTCATGGAGTGTCCAGGCAGTCTGTTAAAGTGTTTACCCACTGCCAGGATAAAAATCTGTATCCTCATAATCAAGATTTTGCATGTTCCACCTTGTGTTGACTTCCTCTCCTATCAATGAAACCACTGGTAGAAATTCTGTCCTGTAGCAGTAAAATTAAATTATTATCCTAAAGCAATCCACATTTAAATAGCAATGCTCTTAGGAAACCAGTTATTTTAGCAATGTTTTTTAGTCATGTATAAAACATAATGAGTACCACTAGAGTCCTATTTTTCCATATTATTGATAAAAGTTTTACAAATGTTTGGCATTTCATATTGGTTAACTCAATGAAATCCATTTTTAGGTATGTGCTAGAATGCACATAAGCCTACATATTTATGCTTATAGGGTTATTTGACTAAATGAGATACAATATTTTCCATATCTTACTTGAAGTCTTCTTTGGGGTAAAAAGAAGTCTTTTTCAACATTGCATGGTTGGTCTAAATTCACAGAAGGATAGCATGAGATGCTTCAGAGAGAATTTAGATTCAAACTAATAGGGAACCAAACAATTAGACTTACCAATAATGATCTGGTATTTCTCATCTTTTCTTTTCCAGTACTGTGAGAATTAGTAGTTCAGTGAGTAGCTATACACAGCACAAAAATGAGGGAAAAAAATCATGCTAAGGCTTCTTTGGAACTCACATACCAGATAACATTGTTTAACTAAAAGTGGTGATCAATATAAAGCAAAGCGTTAATTTATGTTTGATTCTTTTCAGGTACCTGCAGCTGTATCCCATTCCAGCAGAAATGGGCTGTTTGGTATCACTGTCAGTCAAGCAGAAACAGCAGACTGTGCTCTTTCAGCAAATTCTACAAAGTTCTGGTAAAGGCATCTTACAGGAGCTGTTTTGTGTAGTTCTGTGTTGAGGGAGAAGATGTAACCGGTGTGCCTGGCAGGTGGGCAGAAGCTCAGGGAGGAAACACCAGATACTGATGGAGCAGACACACCGCAGGTAAGGCCAGTGCTGTGCATTGTCCTCTCGTGCTGCCCCTTGTCCCACCAGACCCTTTTGCCTTTCTCTCTGGTTGATCCCCTGCTGGGTGCACCAAGCCACAGAGACCTCGTGGAGCTGGCACACACATCTGTGCTGCCACCCCCAGGGCAAGGGATGTGCATGGGGCATGGTGTCATTCCAATGAGACCAGAGCAGTCCTACCCCCAGTCAGGAGCAACTCTTCTGAGACATCCTCAAATTTGTAAATCCTCAGCCTAAAGAATTTCTGACAAATTACCTGGAATTTTACACCCTTGATTTGCCATCAAGATGCCATGTGTGTCAATATTTGATATGACTCTGTGTAGGGGCCATTTCCAACAGCCTTCAAATAGTGAATTGTCTCAGGATCATGATTTTGGCATCACTACCTTAACATTAAAATTCTTAGGTGAACATAGCTAATAAATAACATGGTTATGTTGCCACAATGTTTGTCAAACTACTGTTCTGTTCAGTCTGCTCATGAGCCACATTCCTCTCTTTTTCTCCACTACTCCGAGTATGAGCCACTTTTAGCAGAGGCTTTTTTACTCAGTATTTACAGCTCATATAAACCCCCTATTGTTCCTTTACACATGATAAAAATATTTAAGGATTGGCAATTACATGCAGTTTAATGGGTATCCTCAACAGTCACTGTGATTTGATAGAGAAAATAATTCTCCTGTACTTCTAGCCCAAGCTTGTCTGACATTTGCAAAGATCAGCTCTCATTACCTCATGATTCCACAAGCTTCCATAAGTCCTTGATGAAACTTTCTTTAATAAAGACCCTTTCCAAACTCAACACTTCTTTTCAAAAGCTTTAGGGCTGACTGACTTCAAGCAGTCAAGAATGAAGATAACAAATATAGCAAAATGCCAGCTGCAGGCTGTAATAAAGAATTAGGGAATTAAAACAACTACTGACTCCCACAAGATTATTTCAAGTATTCACATATTCATATATTTCCAATTTTCTTCAAAAGCTAAGGCTGATTAATAGTTTCTATATCTATGTTTATTTTCTGAATTTTAAACATAGAGTTCTGTCAACAAACTGAAGTAACAGTTAAATAAAAATAAAAATTAAAAATTAACCTTTTAAATATTAATTGCATAGTTTTTTATTTCAAGATTCACCACAGTTTCTGGGGATAAGTTTGCATCTTGACCTTCATAGTTTATAGGCTCAGGAATTTTCGTGAGTGTCCAGATGTCTCAGAGCATCAGATTTATAAGGCCTTAAAGGGAAACAACATTCATATAGCACCACTTTGTTCTGTTGGAAAAATAAAAAAGCCTCTAATGAGTGTCTTATGTGCAACAACCAACACGGCTTAATATTTGCAAATTGGGACTGTTGGAATTTCATTTAATATTAATGTCATTTTGATATCTGCTTATTAATTTAGTCATCGCTTTCAAATTCTTTGCTACTTTTCTCTCGTGTGCTTTGTAGCATACTAAGTTACTTTCTGTTAATAAATAACAAATGTATGTGTGTGCTGCAGGGATGTGGGACCCTCATGGAAGCAACTCTGCTACACATCAGAGAGACAGGAGAACTTGCAGACAGTAGTTTGTATCACTTGCATTAAACATCTATGTCCAGGATAGGATGTAGGGACCTTTGGGAATGCTTGTTTTTGTCAGTTACCTACAGAGTGTATTTAAATATGTGTTTCAGACTATTTTTATTGACCAAAAGTCTAAATGATAGGGTTTTCCAGGTAGTCAGTGTTCCTGACCTTTCTTTGCCCTGAATATTTGTTGGTTTTTCCCACCAGTTTGTTAGCAAACCCTCCACAAACAATATTGTTCTCAGCTAAAGACTTTTCCAGTCTTATTAGGGTGCAGATTTCTTCACAAATTATTTTTTCTAAATCTGTTCCAGTACACTAATACCAATTAATTCAGTCTTTACTTCCTTTGGTATTCCCAGTACAGCACAAGAAACTTTGAATTACATCTCTATGAAACCAACATTACTTTGATAAACGAAGCATTTTCTCATTAGCAAAAAGTACTCATGCATATGATAAAATCTCCAGCAGGGTTACCAGCTGTTTATTAATGGCTGTTGGCTTGTTGATACAGACATTTATGTTTAAACATGAGCCAACACATTACTGCAATGGGTATATCAGCTCCTGTGTTTTCCATTTCATCCAGGCATATCAGATCATATTCCTGTTTTTTTCACCATTTGAGACATTGCAGACTGGGAGCTACTCCTATTAAACTCAAGCAACCACACCAGTGTAACAATAGATAAAAATGAAAAAACAGACAAAGCCCATATATTTAATGCACATTTTCCATACATTATGGGTGCTTTATGCTTTTCCTGTTCATTTGCTAGGTATATTTTCTGAGATCTGATACACTAAAGTATTCAAAATTATACTGATGAATTATTCAACAACTCTCTTAACTATGATTTATCTGAAAGCAGAAAGAATTCATCACCAGCAGAGCTAAAATAAACAGACTCTTATGACTCTAAGATTAAATTACTGACATAAACAGAATCTGAAATTCCTTCATACAGTGCTCTACATGAACATCAGCAGAGAAAAGAATATTTTCTTGTAGGGGCTGCAAGAGTGCAGAGACAGTTTCTCAGCAAAGATCATACCTCTTCTTCTTTCACAAGGGTAGCAGAAAAACTGTGAATCTAAAAATTTCTGACAATAAATGATGACATAAATCAGAATTTACAGATATTGCTAAAGGTTTCATATAAAGCAGTTAATAAAAAGTGCAGTTTACCAAGGTTCTCTTGATGCCAGTTTTCAGCAATGAGTAAAATCTGTAGTAAACAGGAGTTATATATTTTTTTATTTAACTTTACCTGGCGTGCTTTTAATTGGCCCCTGAGGAGCAAGTTACAACCAGTGAATCCAGTCATCCCCTGGGTCCTGTAACCAGGGGTACACAGTTCAGCTTTAGTTCTATGCTCCGTAATTAGGCATCCATGATGAATACACACACGAGATTGAAACACAGGATTCCATTGTGCTTTCACTTATTTGCAAACTCGAAAAGTTTATTTTTAAGCTCAGCATTGTATAGAGGGTCTTTTCTTTCCTTCCTGTCACATGAAATGCCAGAGAGGGATGGTTATTCTGGAAGGCCTTTTTAGTTACATGTGAACAGCACAGAAATTAAGTCCCAGCCCAAACATTTTACGATTTGAAACAGGAAAAAAATTATAGAAAACCAAAAACAAGACAAAAGTCTTTTTCTGCAGTAGGAGTTTTTAAAAAATTAATTTAATTCTACCGACTTGCTTCATACTTACGATAGCATAAGGAAGTGTAGGACTGGTGGATTTACAGCACAGTGCATTAACCCAGTGCACTTCTTTACGTTTTTGTACGTTTTCCTGTCTGTTTCAAGGAGAAGTTCTCACAGCTCCACATATATCTGTCAGATCTAGGTCTGGCTTTCAGGCATGTGAGCTGTTTAAATCCAAGGCCTGAATTAAGTCAAACATCTAGTGACTGGTGAAAAGTTATTATCATTAAATATAAACTTGTTTTCTTTTTTCAAAAAAGATTTTTTTTTCTCAGTTATCTTTCCAAAGTTTTCATAATATTTGTCAAAGTTCAATTTATCAAAACACAGCTGCTGGTGGAAAAGACAAATAAATATTTTCAGTGTAATTATTTGAAAATATCAGCACTTTAAAAACAATGCTCTAAGACATCGTGTTTGGCTACAAGTACATATTCTCACAAAATAATTTTTAAAGTACATTTTTAATCTAAAATGTTTTTATCTCAACCACTTAATCTCTGCTGTAGTCCTCATCTACTTGCTGGAATAACCTTATCCACATGACGGTTTTCATCTTGTCTCAACTCTTCTCAAACTCCCTCACCCTATAAATTTGCACAGCCTACAACAATGGTACTTTTATGTGGGATATTATTTTAGATACAACTGAGATACTCATCATAATAGCAGTAAGCACTGTAAGCCTTTTAAAATCTTGCACAAAATCCTGCTCTTTCAATTTAAGATATTACTTCATTACCCCTTTCATAACCTTCCTCTCCAGAGCTTAGCCTTAGGACATATGAGAAATACTTAGTCACTTGAAGTGTTAGATTGGCGCATGTCCTGGAACAGAAAATAAGATACTTCAGCTTCTGAAATAAACAAAAAAGAGCGAGCAACAAGCTACATGTTTTAGACATTGTGAAACACTGGATTTTATGTGACCTTTCTTCTCTTCTGGAGTGCACACTGGGGCACACATTCTCTTTCCTGATGAAGCACAGATTACTACACAACAGAGGGTTTCAGAAGCAATGAAAAGCAATTTGCTATGATATTAGCTGCTACAATAGCATGCCTTCCAAGGAAATATTTTCCTTCAGAGTTATTACTGCAAAATATTAAATGCATGTTTAACTTTATATTAATCAGTAGTCCCCCTGTCTTCAAGTGCAGTCTCTCTAAAATAAAGCCTACATTTCTTTTCTGTTGTTATTCACGGATGCTTCCTAATAGTATAAGAAGACATTAGGAAAGAAAAATGAAATTTCTCTCAAATGGATATGTTAAAACATAATGCCTGAATTGACAGAACCTTCTGTGCCTTAGAATAAAGAAATGGAAGGCACGGAGAAAGTGTACTTAGATAATTTCAGCAAAATGCATCCTCAGACTTATAATCCTGGTTAGTGCAAATGTGTGGCAACCTTTTTTCCTAGAAAGTTGAGAGTTTATTTCTGGTTTAAGGTTTTAAAATTATTTTACGTGAACTCTAAAATGTCAGATTATGCTGAATAATATTCCACTCTTCAAAAAGTTCCCTCTGGTATTGGAAGAACAAAACACAGGAGAAAGTAAATCCGAAGCAAACATAACAAAATCAGACCTTTATTATGCACATCAATGTTTTCAAATACCTTTGTATACAGACATATAAAATTTTCATCCTTATAATCTATTAAAAAAAATTATTTCAAAGATGGCAAAGAACACCTTCTGACATTGAGAGTAACACGTTTTCCAAATTTTTTGCTGACTTTCAACTGTTAGCATTTAAAAAGAAAATTAATCCAAATTGGGTTTTTCTATTTTTGCAAGACCATAATAAGAAAGAAACAATTTGTAACCATATTGTAACCATAAAACCATTAACTTGACCATAAAGTATTTTTGCCTTACCTAATCGAAATTTCTGAAGGCCATAGAAGTCTTAACCTGCTACACTTAATCTTTAGGTTCAGACCTAGTCCAGAGCTTTACTAAAGGACTTTATTGTTCTCCTTCTTAAAATTAAAATTTAAAAAAAGAAGAGCAAGAATTTAAATAAGGAGTTTTCCAAAGAGATGTCTAAGGGCATTTTTAAATTTATTAACCTGTGGCAACAAAGCAATTCTAGAGGACAACAAAGCAGTATCTCTAACAGAAAGAAACTATATAATACAAATTGTTCTTCGGGTATTTTGTCATTCCCATTTTCTTGAAACAAATTTATGTCACATTTTCTTAATTTCCTTTGATTTATTTATTTTAAGAAAATTATTAAGCCTTGAAGCTTGTGGCTTGTACTTTATTTTTCTCTCCCAAGAGCAGCTACACATGGTAACATAATTTCAAGATGCCCTCTTCCCAAAGCCTGTTTGGGTTTACATTTATCATTTGCAGATATAACAAAAATTTAGAACACTGAAGCACTGTATTTTTTGATAAAAAACTGTGCAGTCTGTGTTTTAGGAGCCTCTGAACAAGGATTCAGTTTGAATATGAAGTTTTGACAGACTTTTTGTTGTCGTTGTTAAATCATCTTCTCTGGAGTCACTGTTCAACAGCTGTGATGGGGATTCACAGTGGCTAAGCAATTATTTAAGGGAAATGTGAGTCTCACTGTATGTCATACATTAGAGTAAAAAGCATGAAACATCCATTTATAAAAATCTATTTTTACTGTGACAGAAGTAATTTAAAACTCAGGAGTATATGTAACAGCTGTGATGCATTTAATGCACTGTTCTATCCTGTTTAAACTTGTTCTGAAGTAATGTGTGAGAGTAGGTTATGAGTGTAACTGGTATAAAGGGGATTTTGACTGAAAAATGTTTCCTTTACAGAGTGATAAGGCAAAACAAGAGAACTACCTTCCTATGTTAAACAAAATAAACCATGCCACTTAGAAGGCATAATTTACTTTTTTTCTTATTCCTGAAGGTTATTCCTAATTATATTTAATGAAAGAGAATCACATTTTCGGCACAAGCACAACTGCGAAAGTTTGATGGTCTTAATTAACAAGAGCAAAATTAAAGCACTATGAAAGGCTGCAGCAGAATGATATTTTTGGCCCATTCTGTTCAAATCTCTGCTCATTTAGAAGACAGTTTGCTCACTTGCTTGCATTCTTTAGCTACGATTTGTGCAAGCAAATATGAATAATAGAGGAATGCCATTACTGCAGGTTTGGAAGATAGCTGAAAGAAGTCAAATCACTACAAAAGGAAGCAATGCAGATCAGATTTCTGAAAGAATTATTTTTCTAACCAGGGCTGGAGAGTTAACATTGAAAGCAAATGTTAAAAGCTTTGAACAGTTGTGTGTCTTTACCTGGATTAGATTATACCATTGTAAGAGGAAAATTACTCAAACAAATTAATCCAGTGTACCTAACCATCACTGAAAACATAATTAAAGAACCGAGATGTATTTACTTTTTAAATGAAATATTTACATTTAAGATATGAATGACACCATTTTTAAGGCAGTCCTGCTGAAACTTTGTTAAGACTCGTTTGGAGAAATATTATTTGCCCATCATGTTGCACATTTTCATCACTGAAAAGTACAATATTCATTTACTTGGGCCTGCTCATATACCCGGGGCTTCTGGAAAGAGAATTTTGAAGGAAGTGAGTCCAAACAGGCTGGGTCAGTTTGGACAGCGTCCATCAGGATACTACAGGATGGCTTCAAGAGAAAGCATAAGCCAGTAAATTGCTTTTGTGTCTACCAGTTAATTGCTGTGGAGTCGTAACCTCTCTTACTCCAGTAAGTCACTGAAAGTCCAAAGCTAGGACATAGGCTGCCCCTGGCCTTAAAAGACCCCTGGTACAAAAGGATACCAGAGGCTGAGACAAAAATGAACCATTTTGTGTAACAAGCCACCCATATATAACCAAGCAAAGTGATGACTATAAAATATTTCTGTACCAGCCTTGTTGAGGACATAAAATTTATCCTTACAGTCTATGCAATGCCATGCACAGTGGCCAAGATCTTTTTGAGTAATGGAAGACAGATATCAAAGGCAGGAGAGCTGCACAATTACCTGGTCATAATGGCCTCTTTTCCCTCTTCTGCCTCCAAGAAAATAGTTCTAAGCAAGGACTGACTCTCCTACTCTCCAAAGAGTCACCCTGGCTGCTCACCAGCAGAGGCAGAGCTGGCTTTGCCTGCCTGCCCTCTTGACTTCCCACGTAGTCCCACAACCAGGTTATCCCCAAGAAAGGATCTATATCTTGGATATTCTCTTGGCAAAGGCAGGACTCCAGAGCACAGGTCCCTCATTTTCCAGGTGTATAGTCTAACCACTACCTGAAGGAGACATTGCCCACCCTGCCAGCCCAATGTTCAGAAGTTGGCTACAACTGCAATTTTTGTGCAGTGCTCCACCCACGTGGCAGTAGCAAGAGATTCTTCTAAAACACCCGAGGGCCATCCGGTGCCATGTAGCTTAGTATTTTAAGATTCTGTCTTTTAAGCAGGATTAGGTATGAAAGACTTAATTGAGTTTCTCAGGGGCAGACAGCAAGAGAAAACGTGCATCACATTTAGGCTTAAGGTAGGCTAGGCAGATACTGGATGGGGATTTTTCACAGAATATATTTCCATTGTCCACCAAGATTCCTCTCAAATGCTGCTTGGCAAGTGAGAACAAGAGGCATCTGAATTATTGGTTTAGTTGAAGCACCTGAAATGTAAGGTAATCCAACAGGAACTGAGACTCTCCATGCAGGTCAGCATTTGTTGGCTGACAGACAGCTAGCAAGGAGTAAGAGATGTAGTGGTCTCACAGATTATAGTAGTCTCACAGGTCATAGGGATACTGTAAGATGAAGACTTCAGGGTATAAATTTATAGCTGTAAATTAGTCAATAGGATGTATGGATGAAATGGTGGGATGATGACTTATCACTTTGGGTGTGCAGAATCAGGTGAACAGTCTGCTGTCCTCTTGAGCTACTTGGGACTTAGCAGAACCCCTGGTGGTCTTTTCATGTTCTATACCATGTAAACTAAAGTAACACTACACACAATTCTCATATTTCAGTTCCAGCTAATTTTGACAAAATTGTTTCACAAGGAATAAATTCACAGATGTCACAGAGAAGTTCCACTAGTTTTAAACAACAGAATCATCCAGGATTTCACCCACTGAGAAATCCAACAGTAAAAAGTTATGGCGAACAGTAAAAATAGCAAAAAACTTTCCATGGAAGCATCAAAATAATGTTTTTTACATAATATACACTCCTTTTTGAAGCGTGTCAGAATTTATGTATACCACAGCAGAGGAAAGGCAATTAAATTCTCATTTTAGGTTCATGCTAGAGCCTGTTCCAAATAATTTAGCTTTAATGGGAACTTACTGACTTGAGAGGTCGAGGGCCATGTGATCCTTGGCATGACATTTCTCTGTAAACCATACTGCCTTGTAAAACCATAATCTATTCTGAACTACAAAAATTGGCACAACTTTTCCACCCTGGCCTAAGAGGCTCAAAAAGTTCAGGTGACCTTTTGATCCCCAGAAAGGGAGGACAAGCTGTAGAGTTGTAAGTACAATCAATAACTATGCTCTTTTTGTAATGCCTGAAGTAGCAGTAAGGACACCATCTTCTTCACAGGCAGGGGATTCTGGCCTCTTGGAAAACTTAACAGGAAAATTTAATCTACTGTTTCCATTCAGCCTATTTATATTATAATTTTTTAATAAAATGACCCATGTTTTACAAGAAAGCAGACATGATTTAGAAGCTAGCAAAGCAGATTTAATTTAGTTTTATTTCATTTCAGGCAAGTAAGGTGGTATCTAAAAAGCTATGATCACCTTAGTCACTTAAATATGAAAAACATTAGGCAATTTGGGGTAATTTAAAGGACCTACTATCTCAGGATTTCTAAAAATGCACAAAAAAGATAGAAATGCCAGACAGTATAATCCACTGCTGCTCATTAATGACCTCACGTCAAAGAGGTGTATTTATATGTGATAAATACTTGCTCTCATAGGTGAGGTCTCAGGTTATATCTGACCAGGGAACTTGAGAATGTTTCCCTGCTTTACATTTGTCTCCCTGCCCCAGACTATTTCTTATAAGGACAGAATCCGAATACACAAAATCATTCCCCACTTTCCACAGAAAAGAAACCCAAATACAGGGGTCAGGCAAGACACAAGTGATGCATGGACCAGAACCACAGGGCATGCACAGTATGCTCCAGCAGAAAAGTTAGACACAGCCTTGAAATATTAGTAGGAAACTAATTGACGAAAACTCATTTGGTTTGTAATGTCTGAAGTGCCCATCAAAAGTGAGTTTCCCCAATATCAGCTTGTCACAAAACCCAGCCTCTCAGAATGGGGCAAAGATTAACCTATCAACATTTGAAAAATTCTTCAATATCCACTTTATAATCAATGAGAAAGTAAGCTAGAAAAACCTGGAGCACTGTCGTCATAATAGGTACATCCCTAAATTCAGTGAGCTAAGCTAATTTAATTTTATCCCTTCTTTAACGTATCAAGTGAAGGAATCCCTTAATCAGTGAAATATAATATTAAAGAAAAATAGAAGCTTCAATATTAACTCAGTATAGCATATAAGAAAACTTCACAAACCACGGTTTTGAGTCCCCAGGATTTCCGAATTCAAAACCACACGAGTTTCAACTTTCAAATCATAATATTATTTCATTATGCTGAAATATTTAAGATGTTGCTACACTTCCTCTTCAGTCTTGGAGACAGATGGAAGAAAAAAAGGAGAAACTACCAAAGAGATGAGTGGAAAGTATTATAGCACTGCACAACAAATAATATCATCCTAATTTAAAACTGGCTCTTTTCTCTGCATGTCAAATGAGAGGATGCTTGCAAATTTCAAAATTAGAGCTTCTATTGGCAGTTTTCTTTCATTTTTACTCCTTGCTTCTGTGTCCTGTATTATTGTAACCCTGTTACATCTGAAGTTACATGTTACTAACAACTTCATTTCAACACATTAAGGAGAAAAAGACTTCTTTTTGTCTGGCCTCTGAAAGAGTTTTTAATGCCTCCCTTATCTATATGCATTGTTTATAAATATGCATTATTCAGCACCTAATTTGGATAGTGATGGACCAAAAAAATTTTCATGGATCACATTTATAGCAACTCAGAGAAAATTACTTTGTCAGAGACACCATTAACATTATCACTGAAAAAGTTAGTTTTGCTGAGCAATGGGTCAAAAACCTCAAAGACATCTGCTCAAAACACCTGTGTGTGTATTAGAATAAAACTAACAGAAATATAGAAATAGTTTCCTCAGAAATCTAAGGCAGATTTAGTGAGCTTTAGTCAAATCAATATTGTTGCCAGAACAAATATTCTGGGTACATTGGTTTAGTGATTTGTCTTGCTGCAAAGTTCCATTGGAAGATTTTTGGGTACAGACTATCCCATTAATTTTCCAGACTAAGCGCAGGAATATCAGTTTTTCCCATGCTAAATTACAACAGCAGAGAGGAAAGGTCTTTCCATTCAAAAGGACATTCAGCATAAACTACTGCAAAAAGGCTTCCTTTGAAAGTTTATTTCCTTTTGTTTAATTTGGTATGGCCGATATGAAATTTGAATAAAGATGTGAAAGCCTTACGGGAAAATCTGTGATGCTTCTAGTCAGTAAATGACAGTTTTAAGCCTCTTATTTTTCCTTTTTTATTCCCTTTGTTACCATACTATTGTCAAAAGCACTGGGGAATGGATCCATCCTCTAAAACCCTGAAGGAATCTTAGCTATTTGCTGAGCACACACAGCAGTACACAGTCAGCATTTGTCTTGTGTCGTGCAAGGCTGCCTCTCTTCACAAACACAGCAATATACTTTATGTCTACAAACTTCTACACCCCGCTATAAAGGTCTTTGATAACATCAACACAGTGCCCAAGACGTGATGAGACAGATTGCCAATATGCCTCATAACTCAGTGACCCGTTGTAACTGGCATACCTGGCCCTGTGCTCTTTTTTCCATTAAGGAGCTCGGCTGTAGAACTCCCCCACAGCTTCAGCTAAATCAGTTCAATCCTGATGCTTTACTTCACTTCTGACCGGGGACTTGCAGTGAATTTTGGTGTGGACCCATAGATCTCTGCTATTTTGGTCCAAGTGCAGGTTCAGCGGAGGACTGAGCGTGGTGGTTCTCCTGAAAGGATCAGAACCTAAAGGATGTGTTTGCACAGTGCAGTGGGTTATGGTGCAGGATCCCCTAGTACAGCACCGACCCAGCTTGCCCCAAATTGGGAACAATATACTCAGCAGTGAATTTGGCTGCTTTGCTCCTGGAATAGAGATTGGCCACCTTCCAAGGCATCCTGCAGTCCTAAGGAGATCTACTACTCTGCTGTGAGTCATGGGGACTCGTGACTGTCCCTACAGACACTGGAACTGTAAGAACCCATTACTTCTCCTACATAATGTCCCCTGGCTCTGTCTGTGTGTGTGTATGAGCAGAGGGAGATATCAATAGTCCACTTAGTTCTAAATAGTTGACCCAGTTGTTAAGTTTTTAAGTTGACTCTCTGCCTTCCCAGGATGGTGGAAGGTCAGCATTCCTCAGGGCTCCGTGAAGTCCAGCATCTTTTTTCTCAGATAGCCATACAGATGGGGCAGCAAAACAGTGCTTATGGTGTGAGTGAATGGTGAAAAGGGAAAGCTGCCCCCTTCCTGGTAAGATTTCACTTTTTGATGATGAGGCATAAAGCTGGCTTGAGACTCTGTGGTGTAATGCAGGAAACAAATTGAACAAAATTACTAGGTCTAGGAAGTGCTGAAAGATGTTTACAACCATCACTCATTCCAAATAAAGGGTCTCAGCCTTAAACATCGCCAAACTGGACCGAGCTGGTGACAGTGACTCAGGGGAGATGGCGAAAATGCCTATCATGGGAGGCACAAGTCACACACCTCCCATGGGTGGACAAGACACAAGATGCTGGAGGTGACAGTGCTGGCAGACATGGTGCCATCCCGACAACACACTGAGAGAAATGGGTCTCTGGAAAAGGCTGGGAATGAGCACTGCACACCAACCTCAGGCTCCATCCCCGGGGAGGCACAAAGCAGCGAAATGTGGATGGCTCATCTGCACTCACGTGAGGCAAAATGTGTTATGAGAGTCTCAGCTTTTTCAGTCTGCATCTCAGCTGGGATAGTGTTCAAAGGCAGCAATATGACAGACTAAAAATAGCTGTCAAAAGCAGAAGCTGGAAGCCAGTATAGCGTCTGGGGTTATTCAGACTTGATGTGTTATGAGAGTCTAGGGAATTATAGAGCTAACTCTCTTAAGGCATTCCTCCTAAGGCAAACAGTGAAACTCCTGTGATAGGAAATTAAAACATCAAATTGGAGCCTAATCATCTCAGCAGTTTGAGAAAAGAGCTTAATACCTTGACTTTCATTTCATAATTTGTTCTTGATTAAAAGGAAGATGAATTACACTTCTGGGTGACTAGAATTGATTCAGACAGTATAGGAAAGGAAGAAAAAGTCAATTTTGTGGGTATTTTTAAATCTAAATTTATTCCTTCCTTATTTACAGTGACAAATGGATTACGTTACAAAAGCAAGGGCTGGCATGCTTAGTTTTAGTACCATAGTGACATATTTTCCTCAGTTCAAATATCAACTTTTCTACAGCAACATGCTTTATAGAAGAGACTGCAGCACACCAGATAATATTGCTGGCTGAAGTGCATCCCCTAACAACCACCTCTCTACTACACTCTATAAGAATTGAGAAATTAAAGATCTTTGCCTCTTCCCATCAGAGAAGATGTCCAAAGTAAACCATGAGTTGCCAGCAGCTTTCCTTCTAGGGTTTAAGCCACACTCATCCAAAGCCCCCAGTGTTTGCCCTCCTTTTGCTTTATTAACCTAACAAAGTCGCACAGAACACAGCTGTGCACAGGCTTGAACAGGCCAGGGACGTGCTGACAACTTATCCTGTGGCCAAACACAGCATCAGCTCTTCATTCTGCAGTGCTCCAGGCCTCCCCCACACAGCTATGAATGCAATTCTCTGCAGGAGCACAAGCCCCAGCTCCCACTGCTGCCCTTCCCATTTGAGATGGTATTTGGTGTAACTCCATCCTGTCCACTCTCCTAAAACAGTTTCTGTGTTCAAACTTTCTGTGTTCAAGCACCATCAAACTTTGAGGTGAAATTCCAGGATGAGGTAGCTGTTTCTGCTTCATTTCAGAGAATTTTAGGAGCCACTCTGGAAGCTGTGGAAACAAACAAGGACCTCTTCAAAAGGTCTGACTTATCATATTGCTGTTAAATGTGGACTGACCACCATTAATCCACAGAAAATTGGTACAAATCTCTTGCAATAAGAAAATAGGTGTGGAGGAAATAGCAGCTTTGCAAAATTGAAACCTGTGTTTAATTTTCTAACAGGGTAAGTTTATGAACCTGATTCCTATAATTAATGCCTATACACACAGTTCCCTGTCCTGAGTTCCATCCAATACAAACATTGGTTTTCCAGCAAGAGAGAAAGCTGTTATATGTGCTGCAGCAAGAAGGCCAAGCACAAGAGAAGAGTGCACACTACCCAGATGGTGCAGACTGTACAAGGAAACCTTGCTGTCTCTCCCATAAAAAAAATGTGTTTACTTTTAGTAGGTAGGTCTTGATCTAGGAAAAGAATGGGGAAACAATGGTATATTGCCCAGATATAGCCTGCAAATTCACTTCATTTAACCT
This sequence comes from Pachycephala philippinensis, assembly GCA_013397055.1. Lineage (NCBI taxonomy): Eukaryota > Metazoa > Chordata > Aves > Passeriformes > Pachycephala > Pachycephala philippinensis. The sequence goes on from VWZT01006486.1 coordinate 701,058, forward strand.
CTGACATCTTTCTCTTCTGACTTATACTGTGCTTATGAAAAGAGAATGCAATTCTCAGATAGATAGATAGACAGATATATATATGTATGTATGTATAGATAGATACAATTTTCCAGTTGATTTAGGTTCGTTCCTTTCTACCCAACAGTTGCTGCTGTCATCCCTTCATCTTTCTCCTCTGCTCTCATTACTCCTTTCCATTACATTTCTTCTCTTACCATTTTCATTCTAAACTGGATACAAAACCAAAAACAATTATTCTCAATGTATTAAAAACGTTAAAAATGTTTATGCAAAGTAAATTCTCTCCGATATACAACAACTTACTACATATAACTCTAACTACTGAATATAAAGTCTATCTTTAAAAAGTTCTAAAAACAATGGGGTTTTCTTACAACATTCATTTGTCATTGACATTAGCCCTGTTACAAAAAGCAAAGTAACTATAAATAAACTAGTCGATATCTTAAAAGGGAACACTATTAGAGCTGGCTATGGAGTGCTTGGGTTTTCACTCCTGAGGCTACACAGCAGTAAGCCCCCTATTAAAGCTGTGTTTTCTGAGATCTCAGTGAACTGCATGAAATTCCAAAGATGTAACCCATGGCTTGCATTTTTAATACTTTATGTACTTGTTTGGATATAAGTAGAAAATGCCCCTTTCATCTTTTGCAGTCTGGATCTCAGAGAGAAAGTTCATCAAAAACTCTCCCATGGAGGTGTATAATTTGTAACATCAGTCAATGAGCAACTGGGTCTAGGTGCAAGGGACCAGATAATAAATCTAAATGTCTTAGATTTGCCAATATCTTGTTACTTTATGACTTTGGGCAAAATATTTCACTATTCTTTATGTACATATGTAGAGTCATTTGTGACTGCCTGCTACCAGAATTCAACTGATTACCTATGAAATATTTAAATCGTGTTTAGTAAAACAAAGTTGATTGTAAGATTTCAAATGCTGAGATCAGAGTCAAACTGAAAATACATTTACTTTTCAGCTATGGGAAAAAAGAAAAAGAAATTGCATTGTACACTGAACAACACACCATCACTTTGCATGCTGAAAGACTGTCTCTTTAGCACTATGATTTATTTAGAAAGGAAACAAATGTTCTGGATAAGCTACCCACTCTTCATAAATATTAACAGTATTAACTATCAGGCAAGATAAATCCATGGTGCTGTAAGTGAACCTTACTTTAAGGTCAAAGCCATCCCTCTGGCTATTGCTTGCAAAATGTGGGAGACAGAGGAATTGAAGGCTTTTTTTTTTTTTTCTACTCTATTTCTCTCTCTGTCTTTTTAACTTTTTTGACCACCCTAGGCTCAAAGCTTGCACTTGTAGATGACTGTACTTTCCAGGTGGCTTCTCCCAGCCTTTCTAATAGGAGGAATTTTCTCTTTGAAGTGTATACAAACCATCATTTAAGTCTAAAGAAAAACACTGGCTGAGCGATGTCAGTTTTATGATGCTGTTTATTACCAGCTATATTATCCCAGTTTGAGGCAAGGATTACTCAGCACTTACAGGTAATCCACTCAGATCACTGCTATACCAAATGAGGACAGCACAAGGTTATACCAATTTAACCATTTTCGTTTCAATAATCATTTCACAGAAGGAAACTACAAAGCGACACTAACATATGACTTTAATAAAAAAATGGGTTTCTTTTGCCTCTCATGTTGAAAGCCATGAGGTGAAAGGTAGAGAACACAAAGCTCATGCAGAAGTACAAGGAAATTGGGAGTACCAAGCATCTCCTGTGTTTCTCCAGCCTCTGTAGAATCAGGGTCACTTCACACATCAGCCCTTAGCAAACCAGATCAGTGAAACTGAAATTGAGTATTAATGAAAATTCAGAAATAATGTCATATAGTGAGATTTGCTCAACCACACCAAGCACATTTCTTGAAGTCATGTCTAACTAAACATGATAGAAACAGTTTGTTAATTGCTGAACTTACAATCTGAGTTGTCACATAATTTAGGAAATAATGGAGCAAGTATGTTAGGACACAAATATCCTGAACACCTTTTCCTTGTTTTCAGGCACATGTTATTCTAAACAGGTCAGACACCACCCCTGTGGCTCCCCGGGCAGTATCATTGAGCTCATCATGGGATGAGTGTTGTGAACATCTGCCTAATTCATTACCTCAGCCATGGAAAAGATTCAAAACCTAAGCGAACAAGTTTTACAAACATTCCCACAAAAGCTGCAGTACCAGATACAATACAAATGCAATACAAATCACCAGAAGATTGAACTTGCAAGTGACAAAGAAAGAGCAATTTGGCATATGCAAAATACAGTATGCTGACAAAGATAAAGAGAAACCTGCAAGTGGTACGGGGTAGACAGGCACGAACTGCTGATAAAATCCCTCTCCTACCCATCCTCATACAAGAAATACAACAAATTATTCCTGCCTCTATAATAGCTCTTTCACAAAAAAGTCTATTTTCTTTAATATCTGGGATGGATACATTACACACAAGAGTGACTAGCATGCTCTCCTAGCCCCAGCTCTGCTGTGCAAACAGACATCTAGCACTGAATAAATTACGGGGGCTAATTTGGAGAAGGGGGGTGGGGAGAGGTAAAGAAAACTAATAACTCCAGCAGTCCCCCTCAATCATCTCCTAAAAACGGTCAAAGTGCATCTGCCCTGAAAAATCCAGGCCATGTCTTGCCTGAATTCCTGACATTTGCAGAATTCCAGACACATTAGGAGACCATTAATGACAGGGAAAAGCACTGACCCTGTGCAATACAAACAGCAATTATCAAAACCATTGCCAAGTTTATGTCCCACCGATGCACACTTCCTTAAGTGAAATGGTTCTGATAAGCAAAGCTGTGGCAGCTAAGGAAAGCAAAGCAAGGCAAGGAAGTTCTTTGGTGAGTTATCTCCCTTGGGCTGCCAGGAGGTGCAGGAGATTCCACAAAGCTGAAGTCATCTGAGCTGAGAGAAGGTCCTCAGCATGGGAATGACACACCTTTATTATCACCAGTCTCCAGCCTGAGACGAAACCACCCTATGTGCTAGTGAGTTATCTGTACCTTCTCCTAAGCTTTTCTCCTCTTCTCTCACTCCTTCATTAAAGCCTGTTATCAATGAAAACACAAACAAAACCCAATTTAGACTAGAAGAATCTTTTTTTTTTTTCTGTTTTTTCTTTTTTCTTCAAAAGAGAACCAGCAGAATTTCAAACATCCTATGACTGGTGATGAGAACATGAAGAGAACATTTCACAGTATGTGGCAAACATTAATTTTTAATTTAAAGCATGTAGCAGTTTTATGAAAAAGAAACTCCTTCTGGCATAGGCTAAAATGGTTACAGAATCCTGAAAACCAGTACCAGTCATATACATACTGATGTGACAGGAGGCAAGCTGTCACCAGCTTGAAGGCACTGACTGGATTCATAATCCTAAATTAATGTATATGGGGATAATTCATTGAATGCATTCAACTTTTATGTGTTTTGTCAAAGAACCTATTTTCTTAATTGCCGTAACTGCCAGGAGGCACACAGTAACATATTAAGATGCTGGCTACAATCCACAGTTTGCATCTCTGAAAGATTATTGAAAATATTGTGAAAGGTACAAAAGAAAGGAACTGAGGCACAAAAAATATCTTCAAGAGGCAGACATAAAGACTGAGCTTAACAAGAAGACTGACAGACGACACGGCTGCACACAGTTACGTCATGGAGAAAAACAGCAGGCTCATTAATTGAAGAGCATAATCCTCAGTGGTCAGAAGCTGATGCCAGATAAAGTTAAATTGAAAGTAATCGTTTGTTTGGACTTCGTCAATCATCGACAAAGAGCTATCAAAGCAAACCTTCCCTAATTTCAGATCAAAACCGGATGCCTTTTTGGAAGGCATGTTTAACTTAAACAGGAAGCAATGTGTTCAACATGGATAACGGGATGAAGTGTAGCAGCTTGCGAGATACAGAGAGCAGACCACATTATCGCCTTCCAGCGCTGGGCTTTTTGGATCCCTGAGTTTTTTGGTGGACTTGGTAGATGCTGCCATCAACCATTTTTATGCATTTCACAAGGCTGGTTTGACGTCCACGTACACGCTGGTCTGTACTGTGCACCCTTAGCATGAACCTTTCCTTAGCCTGTGTCAGAGGCAACTTGTTAGTTCCCTAAAAATTCATTCGAACAAATCCAGCAAAAAATAAAGACAAATAAATCAGCTGTGAAACCTGTGGCTCGGAACCTAATTTTCAAAATATGTGTGAGTTGGTGACATGAAAATCAATTTCCTCTGGAATGTGCTTCTCCTCAGCAAGGGCTATTTCAATGCCAATGTGCTCTCTCACATCATTTGGTTTGGCTGTGATACTATTAAATGGAAGTGGCAAGATTTTTTTTCCTTCCACAACGGCTAAAAACCCCTGATTTTCTAAAGTGACTGAGCAGGGTTTAAGGTCTAGGAGGGTTTTATAGCATTAATATGTGTGTTTTGGAAGAAACGAGGCCTGAAATTTTCAGTGTAAAAACCAGGGAATATTCGATTACAGTGATTGAGAAAATCAGTTGGGAGAAGCTTCAGAGACTTGAAAACACAACTACGCTAAAGCTGTAAATGGAATTCCGAGAAGTGATGAACCAATCAAACAAAATAACCAAAATAACCAACTATCAATGGAGTTGCAAGGAATGGGGCAGAGGGAAATCAAGCCTCATCCTTGCTATGGGCCAGGGCAGCACAATGCAAAATGTCCCTTTCCCTCAGGGCAGGCAGAGGGAGCACATGGGGAAAAGCAGCAGCAAAACCCCAGCAAGGCTGGGAGCCCCCGGGGAGCAGACACCGTCTGCTCCACACTAGCCCAAGAAATTCATGCCAACAGTGTGTTTTCTGACGGGGTTTAGTGTTGCACGTGGTACCCCTTAAGGATACAGGACATATTTGTATCCAAACATTTGAGGTGCCACTCTTCAGACTCGAGCATAACAGGAGAGAGCAGAAAAATTAAAAAAAAAAAAAAAGAAAA
>VWZT01006486.1:715903-735105 GCA_013397055.1 Pachycephala philippinensis
GGACAGTGAGCCGCTGTAGCTCTTGCCCAAGCAAGTCTGGGATTGGACTGCTTTATGGGTGACCGTGCCTCTAAGAGGGATGGTGAGCTGTTGTAGCTCTTCCCATGCGTGATTACTGCAGATGGTGCCGCAGTGTTATACTGCAAACTGTGTTGGCCTGGTGTAAGGCAATATCTAGAACTATGTTGGCCTTGTGTACACAGACATCTGACAAAGTGGATTTAGGTACTTAGGGCCTAAAGGAAGCAGGAAGAAATTGATTCTTAGGAGCAATATTTACAAACCAACATGCTGTGGAGGTTGACCTTTCCTTTTCTCAGGCACACATAAGACCACAGCCTGAAATTCCAGTAAGAACTGAGCTCATGTCTTTGGGCATGAGAGCATTGACTTCCCCCTTAATACTACTTACATTACTGCAATAAAATCAGCAGTAGTTGTGTCTACCTCATTGCAAGACATGGTTAGAGCATTTCTCCCTTTGAGCTTCTTTAAGCCACAACTCAAATTTTGCCAGAGAGTCTTAACCAGGCATTCCTTGGTCAGGGAGAGAGACAGAGACTGACCTCTTCCCATCCTTCACATGGATCAGAATAAAAGGCATGTACTGGGACAGGCACTGATGTGCTGCATTCAAGGAAGGAAAACAGAATTAAGACCAAGACCTGGCAACACAGCCTGTGAAACTCCTGCTGAAGACCAGGGTCCAACACGGAGTGTATGACCTGGAGTCTGGTGTCGCAGGCTCCAAGGCTAATTCTGCTACAGAACACGATGGACAATTTGGTAACTATTAACACCTCACTTTTCCAACATGTAAAACAGGTAGTTCAATCAAGCTAATCTGTAAAGTATTTTGATATCTGGGGACGTGTATGCTATGGAGAAGCTCACATTACCTTGCACCTGCTTTGAATGGGAACTGGATCTAGCTCATGTTGCAATTCGTTTGGGTTGGCTGGTTTGGAGGCACCCGACGTCAAAAGTCATGGCAAGCCTGGGCTGTTTGGTACCTGACCTGGTAGGAGCAAACTTACCTGCTTAAGAGAGGCTTTTACGTGATGAGATCTGGTGTGGTGCACATGTGTGTGAAGTTGCCCTACCCAGGCATGGAAAGCATCAGCCTTCCTGATCCCGAGGGATGAGCGGCACAGAAGGTCTCTCACTCAGCACCACAGAGGTGCAAGCAGGGGTCGATCATGGCTTCTCAGCTCCTAAGACCAGGACTGCTAAGTTTTGTTTCCCACAAATATCCCAGCAGCAGCATTTCACTCTTTCCCTTCAGGCAGTGCCTGACTGCGGCCCAGCACCACCGAGGGAAGGGATAATAAGGACATTTCCACGGAGGGAATGTATGCTGTTACATAAATGCTTCCATAGGCCTGACTACTGTTTCCTGAGAAAGGAAACTCCATTCATCAAGTCTGTAATAAACTGACATCTCATCAGCAGGGGAAACAAGAGGAAGGTACTTGTGAAGGGAGAAATCTGTCCCCCTACGTACATGAACTGTTTTCCTTTGCATGCCTAATCTGTGAGGTGACTAAAGTTTCACCCACTAGTGCTATAATACTCACATGGGAAACATTAAGTTAAATATTACAAAATTAAAGTGTAAGAGTTATTGGAAACCAGAGCCGAGCAAAATATTAGAATTTTCATCCTGGGGGAAATTCTAATATTTCAACATTTGTTTTCTTCCAAAATTAGAATGGAAATGTTGAAATACCTCTTATTTCAGAGAATGAACATGTTCTCAGCTACTTTGACATTAAAATGGATTTGACAAAGGTGTTACAACATCTCCTGGGAACTGTTGTTAAGGTACCTTGTACTTAGAACCATGTTAACAAGGGATATTTCATTTGGGTTATTGAACCAGAGCTGTAAAAAACCGCTTGGGGTCAGGCAGAACTTTCATTTCATTTTTGTTTTCTTTGAGGTTATTTAACCCTTGTATTCTCTTTAGCAAAAAAAAAAAAAAAAAATCATCAAACAAACAAAAGACAGAAGGAAAAAAACCTTCTTCTGTTCTGAAAGGGAAACAAGTTTTGCAACCATTCCGTTTTGAAGATAGTCAACAGTGCTCTGGATTTTATTTCTGATCCTCATTAATTGTTCTTCTTATGGTTAAACTTCAAAATGAGAAAACTAATTCTGTTTCACAAGTTGTTGCCAAGAGTGATTATTAATATGGATTCAATAAATTACTTTGATTGATCCACAACTGAATTTGTCAAGAAAATAAATCATTGAAAAAAATCTGTCTCATTTTTTAAAAATCTTCATAGATTTCCTTCTTTTACTGCATGCCGCCATAGTTGATCTTCAAGCTAGGAAGCTGAAATCCTCTCCTGGTATACTTCACGTGTATACTTATACTGACACCTTAGCAAGTAGCATCCTGGAAACTTAATATTTTTGTCTCTGCAGGAGGAATAGTTCTTTTGTCCTGATATTGTGTTGCTGGGTGCTGCTTGCTGGGTAGATCCCTTCTTTTATTGGAGTATTGCTGGCATGCTGGCTGGAGTCTGTGGAGTTAGTAGGTGATGGAAGTATGAGCAGAATGGAAAAATCTCAGGAAAAAATGCCCTTATGGAGGTGAAAAGGTATCTTGCTGCAATTAAATGCACACTAAAGCACTTGAGAAGCAAAAACGGGGGACCCCACTGTTCAGATTCTTTTTGCAGATTTAATCAGACTAGAAATTTTCCACTTACTCACAGATCATTCATTGATCTTCTGATGTTAGTTTAGTTGGCTGGTATTTTCTAAGGTCTCAGGCCATTTTTTCTATTAAACAAATAGGACCTAAGACCTCAGATGTCTATATACACACTTTTTTTTAAAAATTCCTGTCCGTATTTTTTTGCTGTTCTCATACAAAGGCTAAAGGTTAGGGTTTTAATTTAAACATAATATTTTCATGGTTCATAAGAAAATCTGTATTGGTTTACATTTTTGGCAACTTTCATTATACCCTAGTGATTCCTAGAAGTCCTTGTACTTTCCTGCTGGTGAGAGATACTTTCCATAAAATAACACAGTATAAAAATAGTAATTATTAACTCACTGTGATGTATTTTCTTAAAGTGCAGAGAGTTTATCTAAAGGAATAAATATATTCACTGTCCCGTTTTGTGGCCATGTTTTCCAGTTAAAAATTCTTATGTTGTAAAAATGTACTTTAAAACCATCATTAGAAGTTTCACTAATGAGAAAGACAGGAGATAATCCTAGTTACTTGTAACAGCCCCACATCCCGTATGTCTGACAGACAACTACAATTCAGCTTTTAAAGGGGATTTAAAGAGGATTTTAAAGGGTCTATGCACTGCAGAGAGGTTCCACTTTGCAAACAACTCTAAAAATAATTTCAGAAATTCCAGCTCTCTGCTCTGACACATTATCTAGGCTGATACCTGCATCAAGTATATTTAAAAGCTGCAGACATTTTTTATTCAGTATACTGAGGCAAAAAGAATTTTTCGTATCTTTTTTCCTGAAGGATGTTTGTGTTGTCACAAAAATGTGGATTCAGCAAATTCTAAATAATGCACATAGAAAGCCAGGCCCATACACCACACCTATGCACAGTGCTGCTCAACTGAGTTGTGATCTAGAAGACACCTTACATACATGCAAAAGGCTCTGTGGCTGGGCAAGGTTAGTGGCTGATGTGAAACAGGTCGAACTTCACACAGACTGCCTGCATTGTAGGTGGGCATTGTGGATGAAAGGTGATCCTGCCCAAATTACAGGAATTCCTCTAAGCTAACTCCATGTCCTGCATCCCTCTGCTGACTATAAGTGCAAATACAGAAGAGTGGCATTTGTTCCCAGCAGGGACTTGTCTTTACAGCCCTGAAACACACTGTGCTTGCTGCCACGAGCCTTCCTAGGCTACAGAAGCTTAGCCTATTGATTAGACTAAGGGAGGCTCAAACCTCTGCAAAAGATCCCTATGCCTTGCTGCATTTAAGAAGGTGTTTCTGCAGGACCATACAAGCCCAGGTTGTGTGTGAATCTCTGAGAAGGGTAAATGAATAGTGGTGTTGCAGGGGGTTTTGCTGTGGCTGTTCAGTATTGATACATGTATTTTTGTCTTTTTTGTGGAATTCACCTCAAGAAAGAAATGGAATTTTATTCTATTAATGCTTTTATAATCTCTCAGAATTCTTTTTCTCCACAAAATCCCTTTGAATGTTCATATCAAATTGATGTACTCTAAGACTGGAATACATTAACAGACTGAGAATATTTAAAATTTTATATGCCTGTCTTTACTGAACACTTACTGGCAAGAAGCCTAGATGTATTTACAGAAGCAAAACAGATAACAGAAATTAATAGTTCTAATAGTGTGAGGTGTGCAGATTTTACAGAAATATACCTTATAACATATTATATATGTCACCAAGAAAAAAAGTTGATCAATTTTCTGTACATATTTAGTGCAGACAAATTTCTAATAATTTCTTAAGTTGCTTGAAAAGATATCTACCAAAAAATTACCTCCAGAGACATCTCATATTATTTGAAGTAGAAATCAGAACTGTGAGAAAAGATATGGAGCAAAAGGCAATAGTGGTAATCTTTCACATAAAAAAATTCACCCAGAGATCCAAAGCAAGCAGTAGTATATGCATTTTACAAATGGAGAAATGCCTAAGCGAGAAAATATAGCGTTAGCCTGTTTGCCTAGGTTTTTAATTTCCTTTCCACTGGATTTCCACTTGGATGTGTACTCCAACATGTAGCTGTAGGGTCTACAGAACAGCATACAGTAAAGTCAAATATTAAAGCAGATTAAATAGTGTGAAACAGTGAAGATTATGAATGGAAACTCTACATTAAAGTGTGCAAGTGAGCAGGATAACATTATGAGAATCTAAGACAAATGCTGTGATTTCATGCAGTGCACTTAACTAGAGCTCTAAAAGGCTGTGCCTACCTTAATATTTTTATCAGTAAGTGAAAGGAAAAAAATCAAAATCATTCTTAGAAGAAAATAAATTCCTACCTTCCTGACAACAGAACTTTACATGCTTCTCTGGGAATAAAAATGGCACAGGTTCATCAGAGACTGTGCGATTCTCACAAGTAAAAGTGCAAAGTCAATAGCTTTGTCACACTGAAAAAGAGAAAAAATAACTGTTCATAGGCTGGACTTGTATACCAGAGGTTGCACAGTCACAGCCTACTAACAAATACAGAGACCTTGCCTCAGATTTTGAAAGAGGCAGAAGCAGACCTGAACTGTTTTAGCTAAAAAGAATGAATACCAAACTATCCTTCGTATTCATATATTCTGTTTTACTTCTTGTATTCCAAATTCCTGTCCCTTTATTTAAACTATTTCCACAGCTCTAAGTTTCCTAATATTTCTTTCTTTTATAACTACTTTGTCTGGACATGCTGAACAAGTTATTCCTATTTATTGACTTCAGTCTGTGAGGCAAATTCTGAACATGTCAAAACGACTCATACAGATTGAGTCAGATAATGTGTCTGGTATCATATTTTACAGAATACTTAAGTTACACATGTAAACACACACTGTGAGCTAATTTTTTGAGATATATTCACTTTAATATGGTTTCCAAATTCAAATACATTAAAAAAAAATCATATGTCCTTTAATCTACTGATCTTTATGTCAAGCAACTATGAGTACAAAATGAGTATTGTACATAGTCTGTATCATATCAGAACCAGCTGGCTTGAAACTTTCTCTAGGGATATATGAGGAAAAAAAATCCTTTGAAATAAAATAATTCTAAGCATCCAGTATGACTCTTACTGAAGAAACTTTCATGATTTCATAACCTAGGTCATGTTATATCTGAAATGATAAGCCGTGTTATATTTGAAATTATATGGGCAAAGCAGTAAAAAATCTAAGCCAAAGGTAGTAAATCATCAGTTCTAAAAGCTGAAATCTTGCATAGACCATTGCCATAAAATGACACTTGCAGGAATGAGGGAAGAATATCGGATGTGTTTCATCTTCTAATACTCCAAGTGTGAAAGAAAAATTATTCTTTTCATAATGTAACTTCAATTTCAACAATTTAAAATACTTCCAGAGGAAACAGCATGCAGTCAAGAGTCCAAACAGGTAATTATTGCTATGCCCTTAACACATGAGCTCAGATACTTGAATATTCTGCTTTTAGGGGAAGAAAAAAAATGCTGCTTTTTACATGTAGAGTTTCCGTGTAACTAAGCATTTTTTTCTTTTATCCTTTTATTTCTGTAAAATGCTGCACATTTCCGTCTTATATAATTTGGAGGAACAAAACCACCAATACAATGTGTTGCCTGAATGATTCAGAACAGCTACTCCTTTCTGTTCCAACCAAGGTAAAGCTGCCTTGGGAAGCAACAGCAGCTTGGGCAGCACCCAGAAAAAATACATCCACAGAGAGAGAAAGCAGCTGTGGCCCCCCAAAGCCAAATTCAGCTCAGAGAAAGCAGAAATCCAAAGCATCATTGAAAATAAGGTAAATATCTTGTCTCTGCAATCCAGTTTGCAAATTCTGGATCTTCTAAGTATTGTGAGAGGACATCCTGTCTAATCCCCAAACTACCAACTCTTCTTCACTACTGAACTGAAAAGCATTTTAGCCTTTGCAAAATCCAGTTCCTATACTTTTCACTACAAATAACTCTTCAATTTTGCAACTCAGATTCTTCCTACCATTTGCAGCCTTTTGAACTTCTTTGTGCATATTGCTTAGACTTACTTTCTTCTTATTCTTAACCTTTCTTCCCTCATCTCTCCTATTATTTTTCACACAGGCCAAGACCTCAAAGGCACAAAGGCTGAGATTTTAAATCTGAAACATTTCTGCAGGACTACACCTTCCAGCCAGGCATTTGTGCAGCTTGATAGCATGCCCTTAACAATAACAATTCTTAGGAGCTACATTGCAAGAGCTCATTTTCAGTTAACAGTCTGTCTAAGCTCCTGTAAAACTGTTAAGTTATAAATCACTTCACTCTGTTATTATAAAAAAAGTGGTAGCACACAATTAGCAATATAATTATAGAATTATTATGCTCCACAAATTACGCACCCAGGCCCCCAACACATGTAGCTGCAGGGCCCCGGTGCAGCCAGGGAATTTTTCCTTCTAAAGCAACAAATGTGTCAAGACAAATTAGAAAGTTTTTCCAAATGCATATGTTTTTAGGGGGTTATTTTATTTTTTTTTCTTTTGCTGCGAAATCTGTTTTATCTTTTGAGACGTCTTCTCTGAGAAAATGTACAAATCAAGATATGGTGAAGATGTAAATGAAGGCTGTGAAGTTCAGCTTAAGACTCCAAAATTTAGCAAACCTAGCTTGCATCTTGAAGTGAGGATGCTTGTGTGACACTAAGATGAGCCCACCATCACAGAGGGAGCTGAAGGCCAGCTGGCTTCTTTTCTCAGAAGAAATCCCTCCGAATGCTGAACATACACCACCTGCTCTGAAGAAGACTGGAGTCACTGCTGATGCCAGTGCTGCAGCCAAGGACCCTCTTCTGCAGAGCAGAGCCCACCAAGCCTGCCTGCCATACACTGGCTGCCACAGAACAATAAAATACAGCACTTTCCCCAAAAGCTTAGTTAAGCCTCATTAATCTAAAAAGGGTTTTGAGACAAAAGTGTTGGCTGTTTTATATACATGCCTAGTTAAAATGAGCAGTAGTACTTGACTTCTGTTTACAAGAACATAAACATGAACACAGGTAGGCAGACAAATTAACCCACTGACATGCAAGAAAAGTCAGAATTTGGTCACCTTTTACAAAACCTGACTTTTCCAGGAAGGTATTAGGATTACCTGAGTTATCTATTCACCTAAACCAATCTGACACACTACCCTGGCCCTAATCACAAACTTAACACAGAAGCAGGTATGTGAAATTGGATCCAGTCTTTCCTTTTATGACAGGGGATGAGGGAGAAAATAACAATTCTTTTTTTGCCCTTGTGGTGAGACAGCTGCTGAAGTCTGTTCTAATAATAAAAAAGCAGGAGTCACCAGGATGGGTTCGCATTCTCAATAAACAAAAAACAAAAGCAGCAACTGCTGCATCCCACACACCTTTGGTAACACCCCTTCTGAGACTCAGTGGTGTCTTTGAGGAACTTGAGGCAGAGGAGAGACAGACAAAGGAACATGTACAAAATAAGCAGCATTTCAAACATGTCCAGGGAGACAGCAGTTTAAATTGCAGCAGGATTTCCAGGCTGCAGTGGGCTGTGGAGTACTTCTGTCAGAAGATCTCCTGTCTCACTGTCTGGGTTCAGTTCTCTACATAGCTCCATGCTATAATTAGTCCGATAGCTGTGCACTTATTTTAATGAGTAGCAAAGCAGCTGCTGGAGTTGCCTATAGCTGAATTGGTCTGTCAGCTTATAAATTACAGTTCTATTGCCTACACATTGGAGCTTTAAGTCCTAAAGACATTTCTCTGCAATTTGCTAATTACTGTAATTTTGATAATTTTATATGACCACCTCTTTACCAAACAAAAAATATATTGAAGAATTTTACTGGTTTAAACTGGCTCAGGAGTTAAAAAGAAAAGCATTTAGCACTTCTACCATGTTTTTCAGTGTGTGAGTGCTGAGGGAACAAGTGGGTACTCAACTGTTCATTTAGCTGTCTGCTCTGTAAAGAAATGGCAGTCTAGCAGAAATGCCTACACAGATGAAGAGATAACTTCATTATAAGGAAGTGAACTCTCAGTCTGCTCCTCTTCCAGGCATTTGCTATTTTTTTCTCATTATTTTTGGTAATGCCCAAAGAAAAGTGTCTTCTTTGAGCATCTCTCACTGGCAGCCTCTGCAGCAGAGTGTCACAGCCCTGCTCCAGCAGCAAGCCCCTGAGTGAGGAGCTCAGGAATCTGCTCTTATCCATCAAACCCTCAGTGACCTTCACCCACTCTCACTTTCTGCAGTTCAAGCCCTCGTCACTCTGGCACCCCTGCTATATGTTCAGTAGAATTCACCTCAGGGGTATGATTGCACCCCAAGGAGGGATTTCAGAGAGGTTAGCACTGTGTTTCAGCTGTGGACATCTATTTTAAAAAGCCAACACCAGCATGCCCCAGACACTTGTAGGGTGACTTCCTATTTCAGCCTTATCAGCTTCACCACGATCCAAAATAGAAGACAGCAGCCTCACTAACACAGGACCTTGGCACTCCGTGGTGTTGAGCTGTTATTCTGTCACTGCCCAGGGGTCAGGCCACCAGACCGAGTTTTCCAGTGACCAAATCTAGACAGGCTGACACCCAGTCTTCTGCTTCCCTCCCCTGACCTTCTCAGGGCCTGAAATCTTTATAAATAAAGGTCAGCAGGATTCTAGCATGGTGTTCTCTGACTAGAAAAAAGAGAGGAAAGCACATCATTGAGCTTGTATATCCAGAGTAAACCAAAGCTAATTCCCTCTTAATTAACACCTCACCACTCTCTCCCCTCATCAAAAGAAACATCAAGGAACTAATAGTCTGCTCTTGCCAATTCTTATTAAATTATCTGGAAGCTCACACCAGATTATCACAGTGGCTCCATCTGGTCATATAAACCACTCTGTCCAAGTTCTTGCCCTCTGGAAAAGTCATCTGTTCCTTCTGTGAGAAGAGTGGCAGCCCACCTCACACAGCAGTGGGGTGGCTCCTGGTGGAATGGTATCCACCATCAGTGTACCCTAATAAACACCCATAGTCCCAGCTCCCTGGCATCTGGCACTGGGTGCCAGGGTGAGCTGTCAAACCCTGCCCAGCACTGCAAAACACAAGCAGAGCCATGTGGGACTTACAGTTCTTCAAGTCCTTTTCGGTGTGTACCTAAGAATCATGAGTCTCTTTAAGAAAACAGCCTTTTTAATTGTAATTACGTTCCTTTTACAATATTACTGCATGTAAGTGTGGATGCACAGTAGTTATAAAGCCAGCAAAAATCAAGGGTGAATGCTCTGTATCAGCAGAAGAAATACTTCTTCTCTGCTTAGTCATGAAGACTGCCCCTAAGATGGCAGGAAAAAGAGCATGATGAGGATCACCTAAGCCCAGGCATCTTCTCTGAGCTTGGACTGCAACTGGTACCTAAGCCATGATCTCATCCAGCTGACGGGGAGTGGCAGTGGCAGAAGGAAGCATAGTGGCAAGGAAGGTTTGCTCTACACTTTTCTGGTTCCCACTAGACTAGGTTTTCTAGTCTTTTCTTGCAAAGCAGATTAAAAGATGTATACCAAACCACACAATAGGTATATGAAGAAATCCCAACTGTTCCTGGTGCCCTCTTTAAATACTTTAACTGTTCTAGCAGTAATGGTAAAAAAAAAAAACACCCAAAGAATTGCAGATTGTTGTTTGCTTTTCACACTGCACTTCAGTAAAGATTATTCATTGTCAAGATAAATGCAAACCAAACCAGACTATTAAGTTGTGAATTAGCAAAAAGGGTCATTATCTGCAAAGGGCTTTGTAACAACTTCTTATGTGTCCTTTCTCACACGCAGATCGAGCTGCTACGTGCCTGTCTCTGTAAGCCTGGGGATAGCCAGAAAAATCCCCACAGCTGGCTGCTCCACAGGCACGGGAATGCAGAACTCTGTACATTCTGATGGGGTAGTTAAAAAAAAACCCTAGGCAAACTGTGATTTTGGGTTTTGACATGCATTATATTATTCCTGGCTAAAACCCTTTTTTCCACAGTAATTACCCCAAAAATTATTACTTTGAGATTTTATTCTGAAATAATGAATCTGAGAAACACTCTGCTATTAGTTTTCTAAATAATTAATTGTGGTAGAAATCATGCTTATGTTGGAAAATTTGGCCAATAAATTAAACAGAAGAAGATGCCAAAATTATATTTACCTTCAAACATAATTAATCGGTCATGCACACGGAAAAAAAAAAAAATGCTGGGTGTTTTAATTATTTCTTCATAGCTTGTATCTTAAGTCTGCAATACCAGGTATATAGAGAAAAACAAACCAAACCCCCTGCACTCTGTCCCCTACCAGCTTTCATTACTATTTATTAAAAGAGAGAATAAGCAAAACCACAATGAATGCTCTTGCACTTAGATTTTATTGAAAGAATTTGGAAGACAAAATTGATTCAAAACACTAAAGACAAATCTACACAGAAATCTCTCCAGATCAAACCCAGAAACATGCATGAATGCATTTTTTCATTAGTTTTGGATAATCGAATTAAAATTGCATTTCATTGTGTCTCACTCCCATCTTTGCTGGATATGGACCAAAGTAAATCCTCACTTGTAGGGAGAAGCCCAAATTTCCACACTGGGCCTTGCTCTTAGCTCCTTAGAAAACCCCAGTGATCCAACCTTTGGAAATTATCAGTTTTCATCTAAATGTGTACTTTGAACTCACATTTTGCATCAGTAATCTATGAGATTAGCATCAGACCGTGCAGGATGATAGTTTGAATGAGTTTTGCAGTCAAGCTGGGTAGCTTTCACAACTGGACATTACTGCCTAGGAAAATGGCATTAACAAACATTGCAATTGATGATTGGCATCAAATCATCAGCCTCATTAAATCTCTTCTCTACAGAAGCTGAGGTCTTGAAAGCACAAATGCAAGCTAATTTTGAGTAAGAGGGAAAAGATCAGATGAAAATGCATAATTATATGAAGGCAATTATTTCAAAATTGTTGGTTATTTCTAAGGACTTTGCCAATTCCTCTTTTTTTCACCCTCTTCCTCTCCTATTTTAAGAGTAACCTAGAAATCTCAGAGAGAACTTTTAGAAATGTGTAGAAATCTCACTTTTCAACTTCAGTCTGGAGGGAGATGGCTTTTCATTTAGTAGTAGTATGACTTCTTTCTTCCTATGAAAAGTTACTGGCATTTAAAGTTAATCTGTGAATTGGTGTCTAGCAATGCATGAAGGGGGAAATTTGCCCTAAAGAAGTTCAACTGAAGTGTACAAAAAAACAATTTAAAGCTCTGAAATTAGTATTTCAGAAGCTATGTGTTTCGATATGAAAACAAGATGTAAATGACACAAAATATGATAAACTTGTTTGCTCTGTAATAGCCCTTCCAAATTTTTGAAAGCTATGCGAACAAATCACCTTATTCCAATTACATCAGAAGAGCACAACAGGGCTTGCAAAATACTTTCCTTTAAAATGGCAAATAAAACTGTCTGACTGAAACTCTCAGATTGAAGGGGAAAACAAGAAAAAGGAAGTTGTAAGGAGGGAATGATGTCTGCAGCAGCACTTAGCAAGGATGAACAATTTGCAGTGGGAAAATAAAGGACCACTTCCTTTTCTAAAGAGAAATTAAATCAGAGTAATTTGCTTTGATGTTGATGGGAAATCGCTGTATGCTTTGAAACACTGGGACCTCATAGGCTGTCGTTCGACTGGAATCACAAAGGTCTGAATGTGAGGAGAGAGGTGTATGGGCAGAAGAGCTCATAGGGACAAACACAGACAGGGGTGCCCCCAGTGTTGCAAAAAAGGAAACAGGACAGCTGCAGTTCAAACCAGTTACCCACTGGAGTTCATGGCTATTGTTAATAACACTTTGTAAAGAATATTTATTTAGTGTTAATTTAAAAATTCAGCTCTGAGGGAAAAAAAAAAAAAGCAGATGTAAAATTAATGTCTCTGTAGAGATTGAAGTAGTCCTTTTGGAATTTCAAAGGCAGGAAATTCATGAAAACGATCATACAGTGGAACTGTCAAGCATTCAGTAATATCAGTTACTTAAGGAAAAGGCTCAGTATCTCAGAGGCAGAGTCTGTCACTGATTGCTAAGCATATTTAATGGTAACTTATTCAACAATTCATGTCCATGCATGTAACAGGACTACCCAGTATGTGAGCTGCTATTATTGAAAATGTTCCCTTTATTACCACAACATAATCGTAAGAGCAATGGCTAAGCACACACTGTAATATGGAGTGTACACTACACACTCTAAAGTAAAACTCTTGCCAGGCTTAATATCTATGTGGGGTTTTTAATTTATGAAAGAACTGCAAACAGGCAATAATGAATAGACTATAACATCAATTAGTTATTTTTATTAATAAACAATCAATTTGATCCATTCTGACAACCATGAATTGTTGCTGGTTGATCAGTGAGTCCTACAGCTCCTCAGATGACAGAAGAAAGGCAGGACTGAATTCTGCCACAAAGCCAAATAGCAGGGTAAAACTTTATGCTAGTTTTGCTTTCTCCTCTATAATTAGCTAAAATAACTCTATTGTTGTTGTTGCCATTCTTCTCTGACCAGCTAACCTTATTTTAGTATATTTCTCTTTCTATCTTGCCTGATTACAGATATCATTCTGCCCCTATTACACATAGGGGTGAGCCAAGAAAAAACCATGATTTGCCCCATATGTAACTTGTGATGTATCTCAAACTACAGCATAATCCAGAATACATAAAAAGCCCTGTCAGATGCCAGATGCTAATGACAACTCTTCTCAGTACTTTGGAACAGTCTTGGTGTCCCCCCACTACTTCCTTTCTTGAATGAAGGGGGAGCATCTGTCAGAACTAAGCCCATGTTTTTCTGATTTAGTGGAAGCAGAATATGATCCCTAAATTTCTTTGAGCAAGCCTTTACATTACCTGTACCCTTCTTTAGTCTGATTTACCACCACCATGGGAACAACATACCCTAGGTTTACCAGCATCACCTTCAACTACTTCAGCCTAAGTTTAATGACAAATGCATAGACGTTTTTAGCAGGACTGTCTACTTTGCAAGATTTAAAGAAGGGGTTTTAGATACAAGCACAGAAAGAGAAGATAAATGACTAAATCATAACTTGAATAAAATCCTCAGCCATACTTGAGCTCCTGTATGGCTGTTTCAGCTCCACTCTGCCAGAACTTCTATCTTGCCTCTCCTTGCCGTGGGTCCTGGGACCTTGAATTCAGATACATTCCTACCTCCCCAGCTGCTCCCTTTCTTCTGGAGTCAAGTTTTCCTGCTAATTCAAGTGCCCCCTGACAATCTACCTAGATCACTTTTTCAGACTATTCAGCAGGATTTCTCCAGCCCCACTTTGCTCATAGCCATCCAGGAACACATGATCCAAATATGAACACTGATGGGACTGGTAAACTTGCAAGTTTAAGACTACTCTCCTTAGTCAGCCCTGATGTCTGCCTCCACTCAGTGCAGATCACTCCTTTGGTCCACAAGAGATTACTAAAACATTCATATTAAATGTCATACAATGCATACATTTTGTCCAGATTGTGATCTGAGTCCCTTGACAATTTTCTGTGGAGACCACACAGTGCTTTCAAATAGCTGAGAAACACTCTGAGAAGTTAGGAAGAGCAATCCAGCTCTACAGGACCACACTGAAGATCCATTTAATTCAGAAGATGATTTGAGAGCAGTGAATATTTTGGAACAGAGTAAGAGACAAGGGAAAGCAGACAGAGATCTTTCCTTTGTATATTCTACTTGTTCCTGGCCCTGCACAATCTAAGACCTTCTGAGCCAATGGTCACATCAGCATCTTAACTTTTAATAGGCTTGGGAGGAGAGTTCTTCCATGAACTTGTCTCATTGCTGTGCCTGGAAATGCTAGAAAGGCAAGCTCTCCTCCAGTCATTTGCTTTTAGTGGGATTCCCATGACACAGGAGGCAGTGAAACGCATGAGATGTTTCAGCACTTCAGAAGATAAGTACCTGGAAAACAGACAGCTGACTCAGCTTCAGTGTGAATGAGAGCTCGGTGCTGCTGTTAGATGGAAGAAAGCTTTTCAAAGGTAAACCACATGCCTGGAATTAAATTTTAACTGATTATATCTGCCTGGCTCTGATTACAAACCACTGCACATTTGAGGCAGTTTTCTCAGCTGCCAGATGCCCAAGCAACAACACCCCAAAAATCCACCTAACAATTATGCAGATGCATAATTGCAGAGCACACATAGTAGTAGCCAGCCTCACCAACCCTTTCATCACACCAGAGCAGAGCTCAGCAGAGGGACCAGTCACTAGTTTCAGCCAACCTAACCTGTGAGGTTAAGGGTATTGGGTTAAACCATCCAATGGTGGTGTAATGTTCAGGATTACCTACCAGAGTTGCTTCAAGCAGTGGGCAACTTGAGCTTGTAGCTCAAGATCCAGCCGATCCAGCTACTGAAGGCAGTGCTGACTGGCCCAAACCTGGCACTCTGCAGAGCCCAAGGCAGAATATGATGGCAGTGGTTTCCTCCATCCATAACAAGGAGCCAGAGTCTTTGCAGCTACACAGCAAGATTCAGGTTTGCAAACAAACACGCAGTACTGACAATATACAAGACAGCGCTGAAGGGAAGACAGCACACAAATGCTCCCAAAGAAGTAAAGCCTATGTGAGACTCCATTCTGTTGCCGTACACCGCGGCAACATAGTTCCAGATATTGCCTTACACCGGGCCAACATAGTTTGCAGTATAACATTGCGGCACCATCTGCAGTAATCACGCATGGGAAGAGCTACAGCAGCTCATCATCCCTCTTAGAGGCACGGTCACCCATAAAGCAGTCCAATCCCAGACTTGCTTGGGCAAGAGCTACAACGGCTCACCATCCTTCCCAGAGGCACGGTCGCCCAAGGCAGTCCAATCCTGGACTTACATGCGTAGGCTACTCACGGCTCTCCTGGGCACACCCCCGCCCAGGGATTACGCGCCGGCCGGCTTTTCCACTTCCCCCAAGTGGATTGCAGTCCGTGAGGCTTATAGTGCTGGAGGCTTTTAAGAGCTCCTAAGGCTCAACCAGTTATTGCCGCGATACATACAAACACAGGGCACCAGATGTCAGAGTCCAAAAAGTCCAGCATAGAGCAGGGTGGCAGGCAGAGGCAGGCATCAGCAGACGACCACAGCATCAGCTCAGCTGCAGCTCGGTATCTGCCTTGTGACCCTGCAGTCCAGCCTTTTATACCCATCTCGTGGGCCATTCGTGTTCTTCTTGCTACAGGAATCAGCACATATGCATTCAATACTAGCTTTCCCTCCTCCCAAAGACACAGCCGTAAGCCATCAAAGCAAGGCTGCCTGCAGCCTACTCTTGTATCCCCATACCATTCCAGAAAGAAGGATGCATGTTTCCTTCTGTGTAGCTGCAAAAACATTTGTGACTATACAACAAGTCTGTAGAGAGACTTAACAGGTCATGAGAAAGTACTGAAAATATATTTTATTTCTGACGAATTTTTTTTTCCTAAAGCAAACACCTTTTGGGAGCCATGGTGACACCTACACACCCACAGATTTCTCAAGTCACCATGTGGGTACAAAGACAGAGTCCCTGAACAGCTTGGTCTCAGATTCTAACCAGACAGAAATGCAGGAGGAGTCAGAGGCACAAAGAACTCGTCTGGAGTCAAAAAGGCCCAAAATCATAGAGAAGAAAAGCGACCCTGATTCTCCTGAATTACACCTATTTCTCAATGTATGCAGTCCCAGGCTCTGCACAAAATTCAAGCCATATGAAGTACAAAGAATTATAAAACCTGAGACTAATGAAGATAAACCATGGACAATACTGTAAAGTGGATGTATGTGGCATAAACTCAGCAGAGCCAAGAAAATCACAGAGCATCCTTTCTATTAGCACAAATAGATTAAATTGATGTATATTTGTACAAGTCTTCTCCAAGAGCAATTGCTTGAGCCCATGCTGTAATGCAAACCAAATGCAAAGGGAAATTGTGTGACAAAGGCCTATAGAAAACAATAATTAAACAACACACATACACACACATATGTATATATATATGTGTATTTAAATGAATACTCTAGAGACATCTCCTGGAAATCACTCTTCAACTCTTCTTTCCAGGATAAGGAAGTTTTGAAGTCAAGCCTTTTAAAAAACTATGCTGTGAAAAAAACCCGAAGAACTCACCCGTAATATTTGACATTATGGGTAGTTGCAATTTTGTTTTCAGTCCTTTCCCAGTCATTCTAGATGGGTGCCTTGTCCTCCTAGCATTTATTCTACATCAAAATAGCTTAAAACATCATTTAGCTGCATACCAGCAATTGGGTTGAGTGTTCACCACATCTTTCTGCTTAGCTTTCAAATATTTGCAGCAGGAACCACTTGGTTGTACATATGGAAAATAAAATCCTAACACATAGTAGGAGACTGTACAATATGCTCAGCTGCTCAGCCATAGCAAAGCAGTCTTTGTAGCACAATTCAACGTTTGCCATTGCAGCAGCAAAATAAACCATTTAGGATTGTATTGGGAACACCAAATTTCTGTCCTAAAGAATAAAAGATGGTCACAAAAGGGCTGACCCAGCATTCCTCCAAGCCCTTCTCTGGAGGGTGGCAATACAAGGATGGATCCCAAGTATAACTATTAATATATAATTATTTGCCAGTGATGGAAACTTTAAGCCTAGTCCAAAAAAAAAGTCTAGAGAATCTGGTTTGGAACAAATTCCAGTAATGCATCATGCCCAACATATGAATTATTGCAGTGCCCTCATGGATTTTTTTAATTCTCTTGTTATATAAAACATAAACATTCAGGAAAAATGGGAGGAAGATCCTCATTTTAGAGACAGCCTGCTGATTCCCAAAAGACTGGAAATGCATTTCAAGAGTAATTTGTCTTAACGCAAATCTAAGCCACAGCTATTTTTGATGCCGTGACTGAACTCCTAACTTATAAAATGGAATAGAAACATTTGTCAGGAGTTGCAAACCAATTGTTGAAAGGCATGCATTTGTCATGGGATGTTAAATATAAATTTACACAAGCATAGAAGGCTTTCCTGTGATGAGCCCTTTACAGAAATAGTTAATTAATGTTCAATTCAATTCATTCATGGCAATTAGCAAAGCCGATCGTAGTAAAGTGTCTTTAGCAGCCAATATTTGTCATCTGGAAACTGCAACAAAACTCAAAACCCCAGTTATGAATATGGGAATGATTTAAAGTTTATTAATAACACAACGAATAAACCTGATTTCCGTCTCTTCAAGGAATCACTGTAATTTTCAGATCGCAGTGCAAAATGAGAGGGAGCACAAGGATTATTCTGTGAGCTAACGAATAACTACTATACATATAACAGATGTCTTCTGTGACAAGGGGCACATTACCTTCATGTTTATATTAGGAAAGAAGAGGGATTCAACTGTTTTATATGGGAGAGTTGTGGGAAAGATCTCAGAAAGCCCCCTATGAGAAGGTGGGGAATTATAAATATTTGCAAGTGTTTATTCAGGTGCCACTACAGTACACTGGTGAAACACGGCCTGAATGCAAAGGGGAGTGGGGGGGAAAACATCTGATCTAAATGTTACTGGATTCATTTCACTGGTACAGATATTGACTCAGTTCATCTCACTCGGTCAACACCAGCCCTGAGCCAAAACTTTCATGTTCATTAACATCAGCTGTACAGGCAACAGGACATTTTTCAAAGTAAAATCTTGCTGGAGAAGTAATACTACTAAAAGTAATTACTTCTGAATAATTAGAAACACAGGAAGCAGCTTATCTTCATAAAGGTGGGTGAATCCCAAGCTATTTGGAGACACGGCCCCAGATACCCTCCTGCTTTCCTTGTGCTAGGATTTACTATTGAAAGATGCTGATACCTTTGCTCTTCTTTGACCACCACCCCAAGCAGTTTGCAACACAAAGCCAGGTTCTTCAAGAATTGTGAAAAGTCCATCTACCTTTGCATGATCTGATACACGGATTTAGTGATTTTCATTGGAGTCAACTTCTGATGGGAGAATGTAAGTATTTTGTCCTACATGACAAGAAAAAACAGAAACAAAACAGCAAAGCAGACAATAGACATAAAGGGTAGGATTCAGCTAAAGTCATCTACATAAAGTCATATGTATATGACCCCATGTCAGGCTGGGGCTTCAGGTCCCACCATGTTCAAATTGCCTTATCTGAAAATGCTGTAAGTGATCTCCTGGACAGGTCTCTAATTTCTGCTGAGCTCATTTTACCTACATGGTGACACCTACACATAGACATCTAAACGTAGGTGTCCAAATTTACAAACTGAATATACCTGAATTTTGTCTTTATGAAGGAAAGACTATGAAAACTGGGACACAGGGAGCCTGTTTGTTGAGATGGGTCTTCCCTTCTCACCTGTGCCTCTGAGCATCCAGAGAGATGTTGCCATACACTGGGGCAAC
>VWZT01006487.1:0-36666 GCA_013397055.1 Pachycephala philippinensis
AAGGTACAACCACCATCACCCCAAGACCATCAGTGCCCACCCCAGCCACCAGCACTGCCAAAACCACTGCAGGAAGAACCACAACATCCTCAGCAACAACTGCCCCAGGAGAAACCTCCACTGCAGCAACCCAGGCTCTGACATCTCCCACGACAACCTCCGAAGCTAAAATAAGAACCACTACTGGCACCACAGCTGTCCCCAGCACCACAGCCCCAGCCAGAGAGGGCACAACCATCATCACTTCCTCTACAAAGACTTCTCCCCCTGAGACAAAAGGCACGACCACAATCGCTCCACCGACAAAAACAATGCCCACCCCAGCCACCAGCACCTCCAGAACCACTGCAGGAAGCACCACAAGAGCCTCAGCCACCTCTGCTCCAGGAGAAACCTCCACAGTGGCAACCCAGGCTGCAACATCGCCTACTTCTGCCTCCACTTCACCTGAAATAAAATTACAAACCACTCCTGGCACCACGGCTGTGCTCACTACCACTCTTCCTCAGCCTGGAAGTACCACAGGTGTTACAGAAATTCTTACAACATCCTTTTCTTCTACTGTAGAAGATACTGCTACGACGGTATTCTCAGGCACCACTGTTAGCCCAGGTATGTCATTGTCTACTTCTTAAAAATTTACAATCAGCTTTTTCATTACAACAACATTCGTATCTTTGTCTTCTGTGGCTTATTCCCCTAAATCAATCTGTGATTGTCTGATTCTGTGACCATTTATATTCCTTAAACATGTAAACCAATTTTTAATAAATCTGCTCCTCTGTTACTAGTATCTATGTTTGACAGCTGGGTTAGCTTCATAGTACTTCTTACTTTAACAGAGAAAGTTGAAACCTTTGAAAATTTTAGAGGTAAGTCTCATAAGATTTGCCAAAGGCCAGATGTTATTCAATGTATAATGAAAAAATTTACACAATTTCCACTTATGAATAGGTCAAATATTTGAATGCAACAAAAATGTTCACTTGGTTTGCCAGAATGTTTAAAAGACCTCTTGAATATGTTACAATTATTAGATAAAAATCCTGTGCCTGCAAACTAAATTATTACTTGTGCTCAACAGTAGCTTCGACTGGTACATCACAATCAAGTCATGTTACGACAAGCACTCCTGCAACCTTCAGTTCTTCCACCAGCACATCCGTTACATCCAGCAAAATAACTCCATGCTTTTGTCATGTGTTTGAAACTTTATTTTCTCCTGGTAAGTGTCTTACATTATGATTATAAAAAAATTCATAACCAGTATAAACCCTTAAGACTCTATTCAATTAAAGATAACGACTCAAAATCATCTAAACATAGAACTTTTTATACATGAATACGCTTCATATTTTCACAATATTTTCTTGTTTTTTCTCCCTAAGTATTTTCATTCTTGTAATTTGTCGTCCAATTTTCATCTACAGGGGAAGTGGTATACAACAGAACAGATAGAGCTGGCTGTAATTTTTATGCACTTTGCAGCAAGGAATGTGAGATTGAGCCATTCCAGGGGCCGTGTCCTTTGACAACTCCTGGTTCTTCAGTCGCCTCCTCAACTACACCACAAGCTGCCTCACCAACCACAGCAACAACCCTCACAACTGCAGTAGAAAGAAACTGTACTGATGTCAATCCTCCACGAACGGTAGTTCCCTTCCCTACTTTCTAATACACCGCTGTTGCAAAACCAGATCAATTTTTAACAGCCAATTCAAATCAACTTCTATGTATCTCAATGACAAAGTTGGACATGTAACAAATGACCTGACAGCACGCAACTATTTAACCTGGCATTACCAGACTTTTAAATAATCTCTAGGTGGAAAAGCTCACTGAGACCATGTCAGAGACTTCTGCTTTTAATAAAAATCATTTAAATTTCATAGAAATAAGTAGACTAGACATGAAATGTAAAATACCATTCTTCTTATGCAGAAGAAAATTCTATGGTTGTTTTCAGCATACGTGCTCTTAAATTGTGTGCTAAAATAACTCTAATCTGAATTTCCTACTAATTTTGAGAGTGTATCTTAAGTTAAAACTGAACAACTAGGGTGAAAGAGCATTTAAGAATAAATAATTTACATATTTTCAGCCTGGAGAGGAATGGATAAATGAATGCCAGAAGTGTGTCTGTGACTCCCTCACTGCTACTGTGCAATGCCAGCCACTCCCATGCCAAACAGCTCAGCAAATAGTTTGTGACCTAGGATTTGTTTCCATGGCTGTACTACCACAGAAAGACCCATGTTGTCCTGAATTTGAATGCCGTAAGTATTAAAAATACATGTATGAATACCACACCATACACTCCAGTAAATTACATTTGCACTTCCATCAATATCTAAGGAAGTTCCTCATGTACCACAATAACAGCAAAACCTTCCTTAAGTTGTTCTGTCTCAGTGAACACACAACAATTTTTGGCTAAATATGCATTAAAGCTTTGTTTAAAAAAATAATGTTATTTTCAATTAACTTCAACGAGAGAATGGGTGAGACAGCACAATAATATTTTGAACATTCACTGGTCTATGCAGCTCAACTATCTCTGTACATGTAATCATAAATGTTATGAATGCATCTTTTCCATGTTAATAATGTAACACTGGAGCACATTAACATTAGCTTAATGCAACTAAACTAAGATGCATAAACATAAGAATAAACCAGTAAAAAGCTTAACAGTTAACTGCAAGACCAAGTAACAGGAAGCAATAATAGAAAGTGAATTGCTATCAATAACTGAATTGTCAGTGTATGAAAAGTAATAATTATGCTCTTGCCAGATGCTCATGAAAATTTTAAAAAATCCTACAGTTATATTAGTTTATTTATAAACATACACTTTTATATACATGTATTTTATGTACGTACACTTGTGCAAAAGAATAAAAAGAAAAAAGTAGCCATAAATTATGCCTGAAAAAGGAAAGTCAAAACAAAGGAACAGGCAAGTTTGATGCAGTTCTGTGAAAGACATAAATGGGTTCTGCCATGTTGTCAAATTTATATTACCACAGTAGGAATACCTTTTTCCACAGAGTCAATCTTCCATACAAGCCATGTTCTGAAAGGTCATAAAGAATCAATAACTGATGCATCTTTGAATATCACTGGACTCCTAGGGTTCAAAGAGGAAACAACTAATTTAATTTGAACTGAACCAGACATTGAAAGGGCAAAAAAGGGATTTTTCAGGCATAGCTTGAGTTTGAATCCATTCCTCTCCAACTCTTCCAGCTAATTTTAGCGATGAAACTTTACTTAAACATTCAACTACACTTCGTATGACATCTAAGCATGCAGGGGGATTGAATTAGTTTTCCATACTCTCTGTGTTACTAACAAAACCTGATAACATCTTGACTTCTTAGGAAGTCACACAATTTGAGTTATTCTGGAATTAATTTTTAGTTTTGTTTTTCAGAACCAATACCTGATGTCTGTGTGATTAACGGAACATTGTACACGGTGAGAATGATATAGCAGTATACTGCTGGAATTGAAAAGTACATCCTTTCTACCAAAATAAGTCTTTGAGAAACTTCTTTCCCCAGTACATGTTTTTTGGGGTTTGGGTTTTTTTCTCTCTAGCCCTTAATTGGAAGTTGTTTGGGTATTTAAATGTCAAAATCAAATTTGTCACAGAAGTGTTTCTCAACATGTAATATAAAACAAGAATGTCCCATTTCTAGTGATGTACTTTCTTTTTAAGCTTCCTCTCACTTCTATAATTAATGACTTTGCCAGACAATCTGATTAATAGCCCAAACTCAATCACTTTTTGAAATAAGCCCAGAGAACCTTAAAAAAACAAAGCTAACATTTTTGATTTAATTGATACCTAAAGCTTTTTGCTAAAATTGGTACTTAGGTCATTAACTCATAATTTAAATATTACTGCTGGAGCCTTTAGGGATACATTTCAGAAAGACTAAAATCCACATGTACATTTATATCTCTCTTATGTATCTGCATATGTAAAGGCTTATTTTAATCTCTGTTTTTAAATTATAATTGTTCTACAACCACTGAACATAACTTACAGAGAAAAAATATTCTTAAATGGAGCATTGAAAAGCTGGTAAAATAATCAGACAGTACAAACCAGTCTTAATTTAATTTCATTAATTTACTGCTCCCTTTTACATTGCTTCATTTAGTTTCCTCTTGATATGAGCTTTCCTGCAAAACATGAAGCCAAAAAACTCTATGTTCAAAGAGAATTTGAGAACTCAGTCATATTTGCATTTCAGCAACCTTAATGGTTCTCAGCACTGCTTTCAATTCTGCCTTTATATTATATAGAAACTGTTGGCATTTGAGTGTTTTTTGGGGTTTTTTTTCTGTCTTGCAGGTTGGAAAGTCAGTAGTAATCGATTCATGTAAGAAGTGTACCTGCAGTTCTGAGAAAGACCCGGAGACTAACGCAAACATTATGCATTGTGAAACAGTTCAGTGTGAGACCTCTTGCCCTCTGGTGAGTTGAGGTTCTCTAGGCTGCCCAGTCAGCTACAGCAAGACCAGAATTCTCCATCACCAACTAAACATACTTTCTTCTTCTCTTTCTGAGTAGGGTTACCAATACATGACTGAGGAAGGAGAGTGCTGCGGGAAGTGTATTGAAGTAGCTTGCAAAGTCAAACTCAGTAACAACACTGTTCATGTGCTCAATGTAAGTATTCCTTTCATTTTCAGATCTCTCTGTTAGCCCATGCAAGTTAGAACAGCTAGGAGTCAACTCATGTCCCTCACTAGTAAAGACAAAATACTGAAATTACTCTGAAAAACAACATATCAGCTTTCTGCGTTGAACATTATTTGGAATCAAATTCTTGATTTTTGTGGCTAATGGAGCAATGGTTTCTAATTTATGGTCTAAGCGTTCAGAGCCAGGATTTAAACTTTCAAACTAGCTACAGTTTGCAGAATTTCATTTTTGCCACTTGAAAGAAGTTCAGAAGCATCTGAGAATCTCTGAGGAGTGAGAACTTAATTAGCTCTGACATACTTGATCACAATGAAAAAAAACCAACTTTTGCTTTTTTTATAAAATCTTAGGTTAATGAGATCCTGCCACTTGATCAATGCAGCCATTACAAATGTGAGAAAATTGAAGATCAGTTTGTTGCCGTCCAAACTAAAAGAGTATGCCCTGAGTACGACCCTGGAGAGTGCGATCCCGTAAGTTTTAATCAATTTTGACTGACTGAATTCAATTTAAATGAACAAGGAGGGACAAGAAAGTATACAACAAATCACTTTCAGTGAAGCTGCAGGAATGTCTTAATGAAACTAGGCTTGCTCTATGATTAATAATAAGAAAAGCATAGTATTTTTTTCAATGAGGCTACAAGGATTCAAGACTCCTATGGTGAGGACAGTAAGTCATCCATTGTTTCATTCAGGGTTCATCACAGAGAAGCCTTCTGCCCAGCATCAGTACTGCTAACTCATATTCTTACTCATGATTGTCATCTGTGCACTAATACAAATCCTCCTTCTTTACTTTTACAAAGGATGAAGCAGAGACTACTCCTGATGGCTGCTGCAAAATATGTAAACGTAAGTAATGCTGTGTTTATGTGTTCTGCCAGAAGAGCACTCTATTCAACTTGTAACTATCTTTGAGTGGATGGAAGGATTCTTCATTCACCCTGTTTTCATATAGCCTATTTAGGAAGACCCTGTGTTTCACTATTTATTCAAAAGAAAAATGCAATTTTTTTTTTTCCTGATACTGAATACCACAAATCAAACCAGCAATGCTCAGGCCTCTGCATTATCTTCCAAAGGCACTTTACAGCTGAAATCCAAGAATAATCTGACAACTCCATATACATTACACATACCCACCTCATCACATACTGCAAATTCTCAGTAGTCAGACATCAAGCACTTTGAAACTGTTTTAGCATTCCTTTAGTTCTGAACTAGAGAACTGAAGTATGTTTTCTCTCCTTCCCTCTTTTTATGAAGCTAAAAACTGCATGCCTCATAGCAAGAAAACTGTGATCCGCCATGCTGACTGTGAGTCTTCTGAACCTGTTGAGCTGACGTATTGTGAAGGAACTTGTCCTGGCTCCTCAATGTAAGTTCTAAAAATTAATTTAACATCTCTATGGCTTCCTTTATACTGGTCTGTCAAGTTAATCTATCACCAAAGGGTACTGAGGGAGCTGGAGAAAGTGCTCACCAAGCCACTTTCAATCATTTGTCAGCACACTGGTTAACCATGGAGGTCCCAGTTGACTGGAGGTCAGCAAATGAGATGCCCATCTACAAGAAAGGTTGGAGAGAGGATCCAGGGAACTACAGCCCTGTCAGCCTGACCTTGGTGCCAGGAAAGGACATGGTGCAGATTATCTTGTGTGTGATCACAGAGTACATACAGGGTAAACAGGGGACCAGGCCCATCCAGCATGGGAAACGCAGCTGCTGCTTGACCAACCTGATCTCCTTCTATGACAGGGTGACCCACTTAGGGGATGAGGAAAAGGCTGTGGATACTGTCTATCCGGAGTAAAGCCTTTGACAGCAATTCCCATAGCATTCTCCTGGAGAAGCTGGCAGCTCATAGCTTGGACAGGTGAACTGTTCACTGTGTAAAAAACTGGCTGGATGGCCNTGGATGGCGAGGCCCAGAGAGTGGCGTTAAGTGGAGTTACCTCCAGCTGGGGGCTGGTCACCAGTGGTGTTCCCCAGGGCTCAGTGTTGCAGCCTGTCCTGTTTTGTATCTTTATCAATGATCTGGACGGGGGGATCAAGTGCTCTTTCAGTGCATTTGCAGGTGACACCAGGCTGGGTGTTAGTGTTGATGTGCTGGAGGGCAGGCAGGCTCTGCAGAGGGATCTGGACAGGCCAGATTGATGGGCTGAGGCCAATTGTATGAGGTTCAACAAGGCCAAGTGCTGGGTCCTTGGGTCACAACAACCCCAGACAGTGCTACAGGCTAGGGCAGAGGGACTGGGAAGCTGCCCAGCACAAAATGACCCGGGGGTGCTGGTGACAGCAGCTGAAAATGAGCCAGCACTGCCCAGCTGGCCAAGAAGACCAGGAACATCCTGGCCAGTATCAGCAATCGTGTGGCCTAAAGGATTAGGACAATGGCCTGTACTTGACCCTGGTGAGGCCACACCTTGAGTCCTGTGTTTAATTCTGGGCCTCTCACTGAAAAAAAGACATTGAGGTACCTGGAGCATGTCCAGAGAAGGGCAATAGAGCTGGGGAAGGGCCTGGAGCACAAGTCTTGAAGAGTAGATGAGGGAGTGGGAGGTGTTTAACCTGGAGAAAAGGAGGTTCAGGGGAGACGTTCACACTCTCTACAACTGCCTGAAAAGAGGGTGTAGTGAGGTGGGGGTTGATCTCTTCTCCCAGGTAACAAGTAAAAGGATGAGAGGAAATGGCTTCAAGTTGCACCAGGAGGGGTTTACATTGGATATTGGGAAATATTTCTTCACTGAAATGGTTGTCAAGCACTGGAACAAGTTGCCGAGGAATGCGGTTGAGTCACCATCCCTGCAAGTATTTAAAAGACATGCAGGTGTGGCACTTAGAGACACCATTTAGTGGTGGACTTAGCAGTGCAGGGTTAATGCTTAGACCTGATGATCTGAAAGGTCTGTTCCAACCTACATGATTCTGTGATCACAGAATAGCAATGAAGTTAATGTGCTTATATGATTCCACTGAATTGAATCAGATTCAAGGCAAGCAAGAAAAGTTTCACTACTGAAGACAGAGGTAACAAAAATCACATTCATAAGCGCGTGTGAGAGGGAGGAAAAGAGGATGTAAAAAAACCCAAAAAACAACCAAAGCCAAACCAAACACTCACAAAATAAAAATCACTGAGGAGGTTCTGTCAGTTTTTACTGAGATGCATTTTCTTTCCCCCGGCGGAACACAGGTACTCTTTTGAAGCAAACCAGATGGAACACACGTGTGGTTGCTGCCAGGAACTCAGCACCCAAACAAGAGAGGTGACCCTGACTTGCCAAAACGGAACCAGCATAAATTATAACTATCTCTATGTGGAAAACTGCCAGTGTGTGAATGCTTGCCCTTCACAAACTTCTGCAGACTCCCAAATCCAACAATCTGTAAAATATGGCTCCCAATTGCAACAGGCTGTATCACTTGGTTCCCAATGGCAACTCAGCTGAAGATATGATCATTGGAAAAACAAAGCAGAGACCCCAGGGAAGCTGGAATGATGTCTTCCCCAGAAAAACTTGTGCTCCTTCTTTAACATTCTTTTTTCATTTCTTACTTGTACAAATAATAAAAAAAAGTCAATTAAATTGTAGCATTTGGGTTTTTTTTTAAGTGTTACAGTATTGAAGAGTAAAAACAGATGACTGTGCAAAATACCTTGTGTAACTTACAGAAATATGCAAACAGATACTTGATCACAAAACCTATATTTGGGGTAAAAAAGAATTAAGGGGTCTAAAAAATAAAGCAAGAAACCATTGCAGCTACATTGCACTTCTTGATCCTAGGGAAAGCTTTATTGTATATCCTTTTTACACACATAATGGTCCTAACACATCCCAGTGACAAAGCTGTTTCATTTGATCAATAAAATTTTCAGTACTTTTAAATTATGGTGACTGTCCAATACCCATCTTCATTATCTAAATGACAGTCCAATGAATGGCATCAGGAAGTCTTCTGACTCACAAGGATATATTCTCTAGCAGCATTTGGGAACACAGCCCTCTTCCTGGACTAGGTGAAACTCCCTCACCCATGTTCAAATAGCTCTTCACACTGGCATAAAAGGTACAAACCCCTCTTACTTGCTCACTTCCAGCTGCTTTAGTTTGTTCCTCATACTGTGTGCATTGTACGTATTTCAAATGTGCTTCAATGTACTCACACATCTTGGAGCAGTGTGAAGGATCTTGCTGCCACTCCATCCCTCAAACACTGCTGTGTGGCCACCAGGCTTATGTCCAGCAAGCCTGGGTTTACCCCTTTTCCCCTTCAATCCAGTTTAAAGCTCTTTCAATGAGCACTGCACCCCTGTGCAAAGATCCTTTTCTCTGTTCGAGACCAGTGTACCCTAGCTGTTGCCACCAAGTATCTGCTGGTTCTTCTTGTTCTATCACCATTCCCTGCAACTGGAAGGATAAAGGAGAACACTACTCATGCTCCTGATCCCATAGTAACCAGGTGTCCCAAAGCCCTGAAATCCCTTCTGGTCATCCTTGGCCTTCATATTTCAAACTTCATCACTGCCTACATGAGAAAGCAATAATAGGTAATAATCCAAGGGCTGTACCAGAGCTGAAAGTTTCCTCATCACATCTCTAACCCAGGCCTCAGGGAAGCAGAAGACTTCCCTAAGAAGTGGGCCTTGCCAGGAAATTGGACCTTCTGTTCCCCTCACTGGAGGGTCTCCTATGCCAATTCCTCATCTTTCTGTCCTTCTGGAAGCAGTTTGGACCTAGTGCATAGGGGAACTTAACCCTGGCGAGACTTCAAACACAGATGAACCATCATCCTCGTGGTTTGGTTTCCACTCGCAGAGCCTTGTACCTATTACACAAGGGCACCTGGGAATGTGAGGTAGTCACACAGGAGTGTCCTGGCTGCACCAGGCAGGAATTTGGCACCATTACCCCCACTACGTACTCTTTTATAACTACTTAAGAGAACAATTTTAAAAATAGCATTCAGCAATTCAAATCAACCCGAATACTCCACATTCAGCTGACGACTATAACAGAGCTTACAAATTTAAGGCAGAAAAACATTGTCCTGTGAGTGTAAAGTCCCTGAAAATCCATAAAGAAACATGGACAGCAGAGACATGGTAAGTGTACTTTTTCACTCACTAGGGTTATTTTATAATTGGAGATAATTTTAAAACAAATTGAATCAGCCTTCATTCTCTTTCAATGATAAATACATCAAATGTATAAAAGTTGCCCATTTTTATCTAGTACACTGAAATGTTTTAAAAACATGTTCTAAGTGAACTCTTTGAATACTTCAAACAGTAGTACTTTCATAGTTCTCCCATCCATGGAAACACAGATGTAGCTAAGATAATTTCCAATCTACTTGCTTTCCATAAATTCACTTTTCCCGTTTATATGCAAATTTTCCTTCAAAAGGTATGGTACAACCTAAGTATAGTCTATTTGTTCTTACAAAATTAATTATGCTTTTTGGCAAGATAGTAAAGAAAATACTTCTAAAATACACTGCTGCATGAAAGTAGATTAACTTGGGTTTCTGACTAAGCTTCCTGAGGATCTAAAAGAGAAGGCTCAAGTCTTCAGTAAGCTACAACTCAAAACTGCAGAGAAGATTGCTAGTAGGGGTTTTCATTTTTTCTTCCTATTCTAAGAATACACATATTTGCATTCCTCCTAGAGGCCCTGCTCACACTGATGTTCTGAAGTGTTTTAATAATTCAAAATACACTGATTTCTCTTTACACCCCCACACATCATCACTGATTAATGAAAAAGCTAATAAAACTACAAAATGCTAAACAGATGCTTCAGCAGCCACAAGAACACCAATATTCATTTAAAGTAAACTAATTCTCGCTCTTAATATCTCTCACAGCAAAATGGAGAAATGTGAATGCAAACTGTAACCTCTGAAGACAAATTGGGATAGAAATTGATAAGAGCTAGAAAAAAGCACAATTTGAACACAGTTTTATTTCATAGTAGGTACTCAATACATTAAGGAAATAAAGAAAATTCAGCTGTGAAAGATTCCTCTCAACTATAATTTGTTTAAAAATTAACTCTTGATCAGAAAAAAAAGCACACTATGAACGGACAGTAAACCCCAAAATGTTAGCTTGATAATACAGTAATACTTCAGACTAGCAGTTGGTTAATAATCACAATTATCACTGAGTATGGTAATGCTGTTAAGTGAGAAAGAGGGCTCTAGATAGCTTTGCCATCACAGTACTAGAAAGAGATGCTATGCAAACTGAATCCTTCAAATTCATTAATAATATATTAGCAGATAAAGGCAGCTCTTTTTGTAGCTGAAATAGCACACAAGGTCTATTTCATAACCCTTCACTTGGACACCACTCTCATCCAGAGTCCTCAATCCTTCACACTGCAGCATTACTTCCATACCCACACATTGTTCTTCCCTCCTCCCTTGCCCTCCAACGCCGCTGTCCTTCAAACAATGCAGTGTCACTAATGCCTCCTTCTGTCCTCCAGAACTGCAACACCGGAATATTTCCTTGAGAAAGTAGCCCCTAGAAGAGTGAGAAAGAGGCACCTACCCGTAGAGGAATTCTGAAAGCACTTTTAAGCATTTACTGTTACTATTCCCACCAGATTGTCACATTAAGAATCAGTGTAATTGGCCAATGAATGCTCAACACTGAAAAAAAGACAGTAACTGATACATGAATTCTAGATTGGTCTACAGACAAAGACTCACATTGTGGTGCTCTCCAACAGAGACATAATACACTTTCATTCAGATGATACATTTATTAAATTAGAATGAAAAAGTTAATGTACTTTAGAGTGCAAGAAACATATTTGGACACTGGACCTCAATACAGAGAAACAATGTCTTCAGAATAATTACAGCAAAAAACATCCTCTGTACGGTATTACATATCAACCAAACAGGAAATAACATTTATAAGGGGGGGAAAAACCCACTCAGTACCACCAGCAGATGCAAAGAGCAGTAGAGAAGTTGCAAGGATCTAGCTAGACAAAAAATGTTCCTACCTTTAGCAAGTTGAGGCTCTTGGCAGGACTCACACTATACTGAGAGCACTAACTTTTAGCAGATGCCTGTCTTATACAGCTGGCTTTGGCTCCAAGCTGCTGGAAGCTGTTGAGCAGAGGAGCAGCATCAAACACAGTATTACCCCATTAGCATTTTCTCAAAAGCTACAATCATGACTGACAATTTGTTTGTTTTAAAGAAACAGACTTTCAGTTCCAATATCTTAATTTCACAGACCCTAAAGTAAGTAAACATTCCTTGCCTTTTTTCATCTCTCTCCAATTCAAACCTAACAACAAACAGCGTAACTGGAAGGATATGTATGCTGAAAAGCTGAGCAGGCTTATGATTTTGTTCTTTTTAACAAGAGAAAGTAGTACACCTTGATGTAAGAGTTTCATTTCTAATGCTTAATTAAATAAAGACAAAAAAATCCACAGAACAATATTTAAGTATAGTGTAAGATAATGAAATCTATCTACTGACCATACTGCTCCTACATATCCCATTTTCAACTTGTATGTGTACCCTGTTTTGCATAACATTTGCCTAGGAAAAAAAATACACACCAAAAATGTATCTAAGAACAGGAGTCTCCCTCAGAGGGCCACAGCCCAGTTTATGAATAAACCTGGCTAGCTTAACTTTTGCACTTACCCCTCCTGGCAGTTAGGACTGAAAGGTGGTTTTGTTCTGTGCTTGAAATGGAGCTGTAATAGGATGCAGTACAATTTACCAGCCATTAAGTTGAACCATGACCACTTGCTTTTATGAAAAGCTGTATTATGAATCCCACCATTTTAATATAAAAATTTAAATATGTACATTTTCCCTGAATTGTCCATCCCTAGCAGTTCATGCTATCTGTGTAAAAGTTAGAGCACGGGACTCTTCCTGGAGGTATCTAAGCATTAAATCCTTACCAACATTCATCCTTTTGGGTCATGGTGTCACAAAATACTGTGCTATGAAGACCAAATGCCTCTACACCTACTCAATCACAAAATTTACCATGATTGTAGGGAAGGGGCAAGACTAGTTTCTTGAAGAATACCCATTTAACTTTAGAGAACAAAAGTGTGGCAATTCTACAACTACAGCACACAGAAACTATAGCCTTGAACTTCATTATTCAAAATCCAATTGGAGGATGTTTAAAGACACTTATGCTTTCAATGGGAAATTTAAGATGTTAAGGGATTCATAACAAAACTTGAAACTGTACACTATGAAAAACAGCTTTAGAAGGTCAGAAACTGGGATGATTTTTGGTGCTGTATTTTAAAAGTTTCAGTATTACTTTTAATGATAAAAAAATAAATATTCATGCTCTACTGCCAGCGCTACCTAAAGGCTACTCGAATGTACGTTGCGGGGGGGAGTGGAAATAAAATCAGCTTTCCATCAGATAATAAAGAAAATATTTTAAGCATAGGACATGAAATAAAGTATGGAGAAGAAGAGAATATGGGTCATTACTCCCTATTCCAAACCTGGCTTTAATGTTCTCATGAATCACTCAAGAGCCTAGATTTCAAGTGTACATTCATTTCAACTCTTGAAAATATAAAGGTCTATGGCTATTGTAGAAAGTACTTGAAATCAAACATTAAAGAGACAAAACAGCAACATTGCACATTACTGGAAAAATAAATTGGTGTATACTATTTAAAGTGCATTACTTTACAAAAACAGACACCGCAGAAATTCATCCAACAGGTGTAACTGGTGCATACTGTATGATTCTGCAGCTCCAAAATCAACTCTTATTTGAAAAAATTACACTAACAATAAATACAAACATCTCCTCTGAGGATCAGACTGTAACTCAGATAT
This sequence comes from Pachycephala philippinensis, assembly GCA_013397055.1. Lineage (NCBI taxonomy): Eukaryota > Metazoa > Chordata > Aves > Passeriformes > Pachycephala > Pachycephala philippinensis. Next base: position 13,588 of record VWZT01006487.1, read on the forward strand.
GTTAAACTGTCTCTCACAAAGAATTTTATTTCCATCTGCATCAAATAATAATAAATTGACTACAGCAGCTGTAGTCTAACAAGTCACTGAGCAATTCATAATGCCATTCTAAGACCCTGAAGCTACTTTTCGTGCTTATTTCTTATTACAGGAAAAATACAATCGTTTTCCCACTAATGTAAAGCAATAACTTTGCTGAAACATAGGTATAAAGAAAGAAGCCTTATAACCAGATCATAGATTTCTGCTTTTTTAATGTAAGATAACATCTTAAGTAATTCTTTACGGCTTCAATCATTTTCCAGGTATAAGTATCTTTCCTTCTGCAATATCCTTATCCTTTAAAATAGCCATGGGAATGCAGAAGTAGTAGTCAGAGTGCAAGTAACTGCGGGAGTACATTAGGGCTTAGTCCTGTTCTCTGCTACAGCAATATATACTGTATGAGTTAAAAGTTACCTCCTAAGATTTTACAGGTACATAACAATACTACGTGGGAGGACAAAGCCTCAAATGCACACCAGAAAATATATTGCTTTGGTGCCCAATGACTAGATTGAATAGAAGATGCCCATTACAAATACCAACAGCACAACCTAAGAAATTTAGCTTATTAAATTAAAAATCTTCCATCTAAAAGGTGTGACTATATCACAGTAGTAACTAAACACCACAGGATAAGAAAGGGTTTCTCCTTTAATTTCTGGCAAAAATAGGCTGCTTGCTGAAACCCAAATACTTTTAACAAATCAGTTGTGTTTAAAGAGCAAACCTTCCACGGAAAGATTTTTTTCCCAATCTAACAAACGCTAGTAAATCTTGTACTGCATAGAGTTACTTTGTAAGAGCAAGTTTACGAAAAGGGGGAGAGAAAGAAACAAAGCAGCATTATTCCCCACCCCATCAGAATACAGCCACACAGGGCACAGCTGATAGTAAAGATGCTTCACTGCTCTATTGTAGGACATAAGCTAAATTGAGTATGTACAGACTGAGGAAGAAAGAAAGAAAGAAAGAAAGAGAAAAAGATCCAAATGTCCAAGGAGGAAAGGGATATAATCTGTCACACACGAAGCACTAACAGAAAGCTGTTGGGAAATTCTTCCTCTAGCTAAATCCCTGGCTTGGCAAGTAAAAATAAGTGGCATCGAGGACGGGAACTATGCGGGAAGTGGGCATCTATGATTCTTCAGCCATCTGAAGTAGGGAGTTGATAGCTGCATCCTTGTTTCCCCTCTGAGCTTCTAGCACTGAGCGGATTACTTCCCTGTCCATGTTAGGAAACATGTCCTGGATAGATTTCAGGTCCTCTTCATTACACAGGTGCTGAGGGTTGACCGCAGGAGGTGGTATTGCCACTGGTACCATGCCTGGATTACAGACTGCAGGCATCCCTATAGGTTAAAAACAGAAGAAGAAAAGCCACAAAACATACGTGAGTTGGGGGGGGAAAGAAAAAAAAACCAAACCCCACAACAAAAAACCCCAGTGATTTTGAAGACAAATGCAGCTCATGACTTGTCCCAACCCACCAACTTCAGCATTTATTTATTGTAACATGCTCTCCAGAGAAGGAAAAAGATTGCAGAGATTATACCTACACTGTTGCAACTGGAAAACATTTTTCCGGAACAGGTTGTCTCCCCAAGGTTATGTTCCAGAAGTTATAAATTACAGTATGGCAACAGGTACTGTTCAAAATCAGATACAACTTGTATAAACAGGTTCACACATAACTCACTAACCAAACACTAAGCTCATCACAGAAAGGTGTGGCTGGTTTTCCCCACCTCGTATTTTAGCTCCCAGTCTATTTATGTTGTGATGAAAAACAATGGTTTTACATCAGCAATATACATAGCTGATATTTAGAAAGACAATGAATGCAATCTCCAGCGCATTCAAAGAAAAGCAAAGTACTTTTGTCCACTAGGAGACTGGACCACACAAGTAAACAATTTTTAGCAGATGTTTTTCCTGGCTAAAGTTCCATCCAGCCTGCAAAGTCACTACGTGGCAAAAGAGCAACACCTACAGGGGCACACACTGCTTTTCTCATCCCTCTTCCAAAGGACAAAATTCATCTGACCTGTAATTTTTTGTTAACTTCTCATATATTCATGTAAAATAAAACACTGGCAGTTTACAGAGTTTTAGAAAATGAGTTTCCTATTCCTGTTAAAAGAAATTACTAGACAAAATCCCCTTTTCATCACGGAAGAACTTTTATCAGTAAGCATAGAACCATTGCTGAAAACACTACCTTTTCTTTAGTATAAAACTGAAAACAGATACAGTACATAGCTATAGTCTTTTGTTATCACTTCTGAAAATTGTGTATTTCCCTTCTTCTCTGTGTAGTTTCAGATCCTTGATTATCTTAGTCCCAATCCTCTGTGTTAGCTTCCACCTGAAGAATTTCTAAGGTAGGGCAAGGAAAACTACCTGCAGCTAGACAGAAACAAGTTCTAGTCTCAGTCCTCTATTTGTTTTCAAGCATTTTATGCACTGTTTCAAAGACTACTCACTTGGTATTTTTATAGAGTAGTCTACAATAATTCAAAGACCTTCATGTACAGTAATGACCAAACGGAGAAATTATCACCCAATATGTTTTAGGTAAGATTATTCTTTACACATACTTTAACACCAGACGTAATATATAAGTTTATTTCCCTTTTATTACAATGAGATCCTTCTGCAACCTGAGGCAGTCAGAGAGACTTAGAACACTGCTGAGAGTTTTTGTTTCAACAAAATGTCTTAGTCCCCTTCCCTCACTTACTTTTTAAGAAATCTGATGCACCTCACCAAAGCAGGTGCATCAGATTCAACTCCTTTCATTAGATGAATAATCACCTATTTTTTTTTGTTCATCAGCTTTTCAAAATAGTTATTAAGCCATAAGATTACCTTTACTGTATCAGAATATCATATGATAGAAAGAATGCTTAGCAAATAACATTTTCCAAATGCAACTGAGGCGATATACATAGATCACACCATTCTTTCTTACGTACTCAAATACCTACGAATTTTAACATACAGGCTTTTCCTACACAACCATGTCACTTCCTCCTGAAGTTTACCTAGTTACATGTTTGGTTTAAAGCAGTTCATTCTAGTCTTCCTGGGTTTTAATCATTCTATACAACAGAGAAAATGGTTATTTCAGAAATGTTTTTAAAAAAAACTTCACTTTGCTATCCTCCACTTCTCTGAAAGCAAGACTTCCTTCACCTGTTATGGTCCCACATTCCAGCTAGGTTTTCTTGAACAACCTTACATACTTATTATTTAATTACATAAATGATTCTAGGTTTTCTGCCTCTTTAAAATAAATAATTCTCAACTTTTAACACATTTGATCTTCAAAAGCCTTGTTACTCAACCTCATAACCAGTTTAGATTTAATATATAATTTAACACTTTCACATCCCCATATATGGGAGACCTACCAATTTTTGACAGAAATCTACTTCACTGTTTTACTTCACACTTCTTAGGATTCTCTGGCATACATTTTCTTTGAGCATCTAACTTCTTTTACACAGTTTTTAGTTCACCTGTTTGCTTTCTATGACCTTAATTACTTCTCTGTAAGATAAAGGATGAACTATTTGCATCATCACCTTTATCCATCTTCAAAATAAGACTCTTTTTGAGAACCAGCTTTCATGTATGACTCAGGAGCAGATCAGAAGCTGCTTCTCTTCTGAATTCTAACTGCTCAAAAATCTTAACAACAAAGCATTTGTATAACCAATATAATTTTCAAGAGTGCCTCTTTGCAGCCTCATCTCACTTAGCATAATGACTAGAGTACTTATGTGATTGAAAATATTGCTATTATACTACTTCTATTCAGACCTAACGTCTAAAAAAAGAGCAAAGAGCAGTTTCAATACTTGTCTCTTCAAGATTTTCTTCACTCTAACTATTTAGTCAGAAATGTCTATACTCACTTTAACTTACACAAATGTTTTAGCATCCCAGTGACTTGTTTTTTCTGTCAGCATGAAAATGCTATATTATAACTCACATTCAAGGCTAGATAAGCTAAGCATCAACTCTGGCTGACAAGGTACTGTAATTGAATATAGTTTGACTGCATGCATTGCACCCAGGATTTTACCTGATGTACTCCTTTCTATTTCTTTCCTCAACTTGGACTCCTGTCCTATCTGAAGGGATTCATTACTGACTTGTAAACACCTCCATATTTATCTGTTCTCCAATTTCGATTTTAAAATTCCCCTTTCAATCATCTTATTAGAAGAAAAATAAAGGAACCTAGAAGCTTTAAGTCTAACGCACAGGCTGCATCTACTCAAAAAGGTTCATACTGAGTCACAATCTCATAAATTTGTTAACTGCACACTAGAACCATGTTTCCACCCAGCCATCTTCATCACACCTCTACCACGGGTATCTGTTACCTTTTACCTAAATCTTGGCTCTACAGCCTTTTATGGCCTTTGGACCATGGTCCCTGGAATTCTGTCTGGCACTATGTGTTTGAACACACAGACAATCAGACCACGTGTGCACCCTGGAGGCAAACCACTGGGCAGTCCTCACCAACCCTGCAAATACACTTCACCCAATAATCCAGCAGTATCTTGGACTGCCTCTTCTAGAGCTTCAACAAGCCTCAACTCATTCCTCACACTGCCTACAAACAACCTAGGCATTTAAAAGGGGCATAAGAAGATGTGAAGCTTCAAAAAAACAAAGTTGCGAAGTACCTGAAAGAACAGACCAACAGAAGTTACGTTTTACTTCTAACATAAACTTCTTAGTATTTTTTACTAAGTCATCAACACCCTAAGATTATCCAACAATCAGCCTAAACAGTGTATGAACTGTCCATATAGGAGGTCAGTTTTAAGTATTAATGCAAATCAAACATGAAGCTCTTTTCTCAAGTACCACAGCATCCTACAGCTTAACAATAGTGTTTCAGTGTCTTATCAGTGCCAAAATAAAATCAAGACTAGAACACTGTTTTCCTTTCTGCTTTCATCAAAAATAATTATGAAGCCAGACATCTGCACAGGCAGTACTCAAAAAGCATTTCCAATATAAATAATCAATTCAAGACACAAGAAATTTCTTGACTGTATTGTTTCTCACCAAGGATTTTCAAAACCCATTTTCTCAGCTCTTATAGTTTTAGTTTATGCTGTCTACGACTAGACTGTATACAAAAGGAAGTTAGTATCACAGATTTTTAATAAATACCTCCATGATAAATGCTTACTTTTCATGAAACTCAACATTCAAGCTATACAAATACCAATTTAAGAGTACTTTGGGTTTTTCCGCACTCAGGCTGAAAGCATCCATAATTTCTGATTTACAAAATAGTAAGTAAGACTTAAGCATAAACCTGAAGAACTATTCACTGAAATTTAGCAAACAGACACACATATGCAGTCATTAGAGAAAATTGTAATAAGCTTCCAAATTATCAATGTTCAGTAAAATGCTGCTTTAGGTTAAAAAACTTCGTGTCACTGACAGGTGAAAACTGGAATTAAACAACGTAAGAATCCACTATCAATGGAACTGTGGACTCCTGTGTTACTCTCAGATATTAGGTACATGTTATAAATCAGAAGAATGGAGCACTGTTTTCCAATTCAGTGAAATGGCAATGGCAAACATGCTGGCATAAGCAGTGACATTCCAATACATAAAAGCAAGTCAGTTGCTACAAGCAGCAATGAAAGCATCAAAGCAGAATTAACAGGGTAAACTTTTTCCAACTGCATACAAGGCATTACACACTTGTAATTTTATTTTCTTTTTCAGTCAAGTGCCCTATGTTTAATTTCTTAACTCATTATCATTCTGTCCCATGCACAGACTCTTTCAGAGTAAACTCAGGAACCTTCTCAGCATGAATTCTGTCATTTAAATGAAGAAATTGGCAACCCTTTTCTAAAAAACACAATACGTCTTAATGTTATTTGCTTCAGGAAAAAAACTCAGTACTAAAACATGCATGCCATCTCATATTTTTAAATGTTGCTTCTTTGCAAACTACTAGAAAAATAAAGTGTATGGAACATCAGAAAAATGCTGAAATTCCATTGTTCCGAATAAACAAAATACATTGCAACAACCACAACAGTTTTATCTACAGCATGTTTCTGAAATTCAGGGCATCAAGAAATGACATCTTATCTCACAGGAAGTCATTCTAAAATTTTCTAAATGTATTTGACTGAAGACCAATGGTTTTATCAAAGATAGCAGTGTCACAGCATCTGCACAAAATTCAAAATCAAAAGCGTCACAGTGAAGGAAGTCTAGAATGAAGGAAAATTGATTTCCTGTAACATGATTTGCCTTTAGAGTTCTAGCCAGGTACTTAATTTGACACGGATGTAAAACAGAAGTGCATGAAAAATATGCACTGATGAAAAAAGCATTACCTTTTAAAAAGAAAGCTTATTTGAAGAATAATTAAGGAAATTAAGACTAAGGCAATTGGCAGGTTGTTTTCTCAGTGTCATTGCAAAACTCAGTTTTTGAACTTTACACGAAGTCATGACATTACCTGCTCCTCCACTAATCTTGCAGTAGCAAAACAACTGCAAGAATAATGTTTCTTTTCTAGAAGACCAGTACTATCACCTAGTATAGCTCACTGACATACAACAGCTTCAGAAGAATATGATAACATCACATTATATCCATCAACACTGTTACCAGCAATCAGTTTAACCATTATAGCTTGAAGCTGAGCAGATGCCTTTAAAGACTTTCCAACAGGTTGGAGAGGCTTTAATAATTCCCAGTGCATTAAATTGTCCTACTGTGACAACAAAGTGGCAATACCTTGTGATACAGTCTGCTGTAACAAATAAAGCTGTTTAGGTGAGTTCATGCAAAGACTCTTGAGTCAATGAGGATGGGAGTGAGAAAAGAGCTTGGAAACTTACCCAGAGCAAAGTACTCAAGCCCTAAAGACAGGTGAAAATGAAGGGACAAGGGGAAAGGAATAAGACATGGGAAAGAAATATTAATCTATTTTTAAAAGGATATTAATTATTTACCTTCCAAAGGTGAAAGTTGGATAAACTGAGGCAGTTGAACAAAACCTAAACTACCTAATATTGAAAAACTAAATGCTGCTAGGATCCAGCCTCTTAACTAATTTGCTTCAGCACCCTGAACAAGTTTCCTAAATGTCTTGTTTATGCAGAAGTAACAATCAGAGGAAATGTTGCCAAGTAAGTAAGCCACCAGGTGTTCGCAGCAAGGATTGTATTTTATAGACCACAAAGGACAACATACATCCATGGTTTTCTGAACAAATACCAGTAACAGCACAAGCTAACCCATGATTCTCAACAAGGACACCTAAAGGAACAATGTACATACACACACAACCTTGCCTCAATGAAAAGTGATATTCTCGACTCTGACAGGACCCTGAAACACGCAGGTTTTTAACATACTTTTAACATGGGAGTTTATAAAATGAGTAAAAACAAGTTTCTTATCTATCCCATGAATATTTAGCTTATAAGAAATATAGCTTGCTTATTGAACTAACATTTTTTAGCTCACTGTCTCTGCTACTGTTCACTACAAGAAGATACTGCAAGTGCCAGTATATCACAATATTCTACTAGAAAAAGAAACAGGAAGAGGTGGTAGATAAACTCAGCTTCTAGAAGAACAACAGGGTTCACAAGTTCTAATTTTTGCACACCCAATCCACAGATATATCAACTATGGCAGCTATAGCTTGTAGCAACTAGTGCCGTTAGAAGTTCTCATTTTAAAAAAATTTGCAATTAATTACCATGGTGCAAGAATATTCTATGGCCACTTCTGTTCTTAACACAGCCCCATCTACCACCAAATGTGAGGAAATCAGCATTACTTGTGTTCATCTGCTTACCACACTGAGTACCTGCATCCTTCAACTGTTTACCTCAGCTTGTATGACAGAATGTGAGAAGAATTAGCTGCTTCAACATTAATTAGAAGGCTAGTTAATTAGAAGGTTAGTTTTGAACAGAACTTTTCTGTTACAGAAAGACAGCTTGGCCTTTGTGACACACCTAAATTTGACTTAACCACCTCTCTTTAAAGCACAGCTATTTTGGACAGTTAACAAATAACTGTTAAACTGTCTGGATAAGCATTTAGTTCTATCTCCGTCATAGATAAGGCCTCGATTCTGACAATCTTCTACAGCAGAATCCCCTCCATTTCTAATATAATAAACTATGCAATGATGCTCTTCCACTCTTCAGAAGGAAAAGCAAAACTTGTTTACTGACTACATTAATTTAGCTGCACAGGTAAAAAACCTGAACTAAAAATATGTAAAGGAGGAGCATACTGATGTTCAACCATTACCCTTCTTGAAACAGTCTCAAAAGGAAGAGAGCAAACACTGTACAGTGTTACAAAGGAAATGTGGAAACAGAGTGGGCCCAGGAGACAAAAACAGTTCAGTTCAGAAGGGAAGGCCAGCATCTTGCATGCACCTTTCTGAAAGAGTTTACAGAATCCAGAAGGAGCATCTATTTTGAAAATATTTCAAAAAACTCCAAGATGTCTTCCAAGTGCACTATTGTTTCCTTTTATAATTTGAAAATACTTTCATTAAGCCATTAAATGTATGAAACAGTAAAAGTATTCTGCAGCCAAGTCACTTTCCAACTCCAAATCTTAACATCCATCTAATTATTATGAGTGGGTCATTGATTAGTGAGTAAGTCGAAGCTTTAGAACTCACAGTGCTTTGGGAAATTTTCATGATGTCCACAGAAATTCTAGAACAGCAAACACAAAGCACAGTAATACTTAAAAAGACTAAAAAATACCAAATGTAGGTCAAAGGTGGCTTGTAAAAAGTTTGGCATTTACGAAGCAAAGCAAGTACACTCCAGCTATCCCAGAACAAAAGAAGAGTTCAAATCCAGGGGTGGAACTTTGTAATGCTTTAAAAATACAAGCCACAAATGCAGGAATAATTTTTAATACAGAATAGTATTATAGCAGCAATCAAAATAACCACGCTGGATCTTGGTACATGGGCAATGGTCCACCAAACAATCCCCAAATTCTTAGATGCTAAAATGTCAGACATTACTATCACTTGCAAATTATTAGTTATTTCTTCACTTGTCCACATAGAAAATATTCTCAAGATAAATAATGTACAGAGCATCATGATTTGAACATCCAGTACTTGAATAGTAAGTTTGAAGGTCTTCTATCAGTTTGATCTGTTCAGTGCTATGTCTAGTTTCAATTATACATTAAACTAATCTCTGCTTTATTTCTTCTGTTTAAACTCTGGCACAGAAATTTTGTAATATGAATATTCTCATTTTGATCTATTCAAGAAATTTGCTAGCACTTTCTATTATCTCTTTTAACTATACACAAGATGACCATGTTTGGAGTTCACTACAGAAGGTCTGGTTTACCACAACAGAATCACCCTTCGGAATGTACACTCCAGTTCAAAGCACTTCACTGGCAAAGCCAGCAAGACTTAAAATCTGACAATTAAGCTACAGAGATAAAAAATCCACTTTACATTAAGCAAACTGCACGTTTTCATCAGGGAAATGATGGCATGCAGCCCAACTTTTCATCATGCATGGGCATGCAGCCCAACTTTTCCATATTTTGCTCTAACTTAAGTCTGTAAAAATGAAACAGAAGGTATGATTCCTAAGTTACATATCCAGTCTTCTGTTAATGAGGTTTGTTTTTACAGTGAATGGAATTTTAAATTCAATCATCGCCCAGTCATTTTACATTCAATCATCTCCTAGTCTTACAAAAGAAAAATAAAATATATGTATCTGTTGTGTCATCCCTCAGCACTGCAATTATGTCCCACACACTCTATCATTCATTCATACACTTGCACACAAAGAAGTTAATAATATGCAAATTTATCTCTTTCCATAAAAAGTACACATATTACTGAATAAATATCCATACAACAAACTGGGGGTTCTAAGAGCTGTATATGAAACACAAACTCAACTGAAATTGATTTATCAGTTCCCTAAGTAGAACAAATTCAAGCTTATTTACATACTTTAAACTTTTCATCTCTGACAGAAAAATTACAAAACATAAGTTAACACATCTTTCTCTACAAGTCAAAACTCTCTTTGAACCAACCAAAAGCACTGACAATAGATGCTGTAGTTATGTAAACACATCAAAAAGAGCTATCTCAGAGCTCCCTAACATTTTCCATTCACCGAGCTGTGAATACTTCACATGCTGTGTAGCAAATTTCTAACAAAGCTTCTTCAAAGACCACAGAAAAATTAATCCTGTTACGGGCTACAGAAGCTGCAGTTCCAACAGCTCAATTCATTTGGGGCACTTTCTCAAGTGCAAACAGCTTCACACTTGGCTTGCAACCATTTAAGTAAGCACACATTGAGAGTGCAGCATGCTAGACAGCTATTCAGTGACCTGATCGAAGTCTAAAATAGATACTCAAGAAGAGAAGCCTTCACAACTTGATAGACATTTTAATCCACTTAATCAAACTCATGTGGCTCCATTAAACAGGGTACAAGGCTGAAGCAGACCTGCACCTAATTTGTTCCCTCTTCTCATAAAAATGTATCATGGGAAAAGTGGTTAAGGAAAAGTTATTTATAGCTTCCTTTACATTCTACAAAAAGAGAAGTAATTTGCTATTTATTTCTGCAAAACCCTTCATCTGGAAGCTTCATAGTCTGCTAAGGGAGAAAACATACCTGCTATAGGCACATAACCAACTCCTTGCTGATATACAGTGGGCATCAGGACCACTGGCTGAGGCTGCATCATCATGGCAGCTGGCAAAGACTTGACAGAAAAAGCAGAGAGTAGAACAATTAGAACAACTCAGGAAACAGCAAAAAAGAGCCAGCAATTAAAAGTGTTTGCAAACAAGTCATCACATTGCAAATCCATGTTCAATAGTACAATATGACTATGCTGAGTGCTAATCTAAAACAAAATCTCTGGCAAACTAACTGAACTACCCTCTTTCAAATGACAATTAATTTGCCTGTGAATCAATAAAAACACATCATGTCAAATCAGCCTTTCGCAAGAGTGACAAAATGTTATTATCAAAGTGAATTATTTTAAAATACAGGTTTATTCAGCTTTCATGCCTTAGTCTTGTGAAATGAATATACAACATACTCACCATAAATTAAATATTAGACAAAATCTGAATTTTATTCTTATTTTTTGTTATTAAAAGAAGTACACTGCTCCTAGAAGCAAACATTTTAAGCGAAGTTTAAATAAATTATTTTTGAGGTAAACCAGTGCTTTAACCAAAATATCAAATTAACTACCACAATAACTTCAGTTATATTTTAGTTCAGTTTGATCCTCAAAAATATTGAATATTATGTACAGTACATTCACAGGGAGACAGTTTTCAAGGTTAATTATAAACTCTTTTCTCCCCGGGGTAATGGAACAATTGTTTAGATCTGGGGCAGAATGTGAATTTCAAACAGCAGGGAACATCTGTTCCCAGCTGTGCACTCAACAGCAGCTTGGAACTTTTGATGATATACAAGTGCAGTAGGAAGCATTCAGGGCTGCACGTGCTACACATTATCCAACAGCTACTTGAAACAAAGGTGACAGATGAGAACACTCCAGGAGCTGCTAAACAAACCAGTGTAAGTCTGCAGTTCATGACCAGTAGCACCAAATGAACAAGAATGGAAATGAAAAACAATGTCATTTGAAAGAGCATTTGAACTATCCAAGAAACACCTAAGACAGAGAAGAGTTCCCATTATTTTGCTTTTAAACTGACATGAATTTTTAAAGATTTAGGGGAGAAAAGTTATTGTTAGAGTCCACAAAGCTTTTTAAAAATTATTTTTATTAAATTAGAAATGACAATGGATCATTTGGCCAAGGATTTCTTTTTTATACGTATAGTAGCACAGTGTTAAGGAAACTTTCCTGTCTGACCATCCAGGAGCCACTGTGGCACCCACCCCAGTCTGTAACTACTGAGACCAAGACCCCTTTGCAGTCGGTGGCTCCAGTGACCCCACGGGTGCCTCCCTTGGCTCCCTGCACACCCCACGCTCACACAGTCAGACAGGGTTTCCTTACCAGCTCAGGCCCGGGTTTCCCACCACAGAGTCCCAGATGTCTGGATCCTTAAAGCAATTTAATAGTGATGCAGTAATGCAGAAACAGCTCAAGCTGGTGCCTCTGGGGACGGACCCTCAACAAAGGAATCCTTGGGCTTTTACAGCCTTACAGTCCATGCACCCAGACAGTCTGGGGTCTTCCTGCTGAGCCCTTGGCTCCTGCTGTGTCCCAGTGTCCGGGCAGCCGGCCGGTGCCACAGGTCCCTGTGCTGTTTGCTGTGCAAAGGGTCAGCCGCCTTTCCTGGGGCTCCCACCATGTCCCCCATCCAGGGCACAACCTGCAGCTCCCACTGCAGCTGCACACCCAGCTACCTGCTCTCAGGGTATTCCTCAACAACAGGAATAAGCTGAATTTTTGTAATTGCAAAACAAGATAAATACCCATTTGCCACCTCACCACAAAGTATTTATTGTCTTTACAAATATTTTTGACTGCTATTCCCAAAGTTAGGCATAATTATTTTAAATGCCAACACACACAAACACCCAGTATGGTACAACAGATCTACTTCAGTCTAAAATATCTCCCTCCCACTGCTTAAGAAGCTTCTGTCCCTCCCCACCCCAAACTTGGCTTACCGTGTATGACATAACCAGATTAATCATTCCTTCCTTGTCATCACCTTGCCTTCCACTCAAGCTGTACCATTCATCCTCCACACTTCCTTGTTTCAGAGACTCAGGAATTGTAATATGTGTCCAAGCAATGCGGTCATCCATTGAAAAGGCTCTCTGAAATATAATTTGAAAAAGATTACCAAATTAATTGTCCTGGAAAAAAACCCAAACTTAAAATTATCCTTGACTAACACTTCAGTTTCATGCTATTAAACTTTGTTAATTTTATTCCCTTTGAAACTACTGAAGTGTCAATAAATATTCTGGCCATCTGCTTTCCAACAAGGATAAAGGACCTTTTAAGTGGGATTATAGATTGATTGTTGATATTTAATAGCAAGAAATTGAAAATCTGAAGCAGAACACTCTAGAAATACAGCATCCTATCATCATCATAGGCTGTGTGAATCTCGTGACATCACATCAGACACCATTACATGAACGCAAACAGCTTCTGTTTACTATGATAGGTTGTGAACTCCAGCAGATAGAAGCACTGATCTGCCCCTCTGTTGCAGCAATGAAACAGACACTTGAGCCAATCAACTAAGCCCACAAAGCAGCATCCAAAAGTCTCACTTGTGTAATGACCACAAGGCTGCTGTACTGTCATGCTTTACTACACACAGTGAGAGAGGCAGCAAAAAAAGGCAAACCATGACTTTAGCATAAGGTTATATGACTGTAACCTCTTAGTTTCTCCTAATAAATCCTAGGGACTACACACAGTCTGTATTTGACAGTTTTATTCCCAGGAATTCCAAGCTTGGGAAAGCTTCCAAGCTCTTCCTAGGTTAGAACAGCACTGAAGAATTTTTAAGTAAAACACCATTGTACAACAGGCTATTTTTAATAGGGACAGTGAAGGATATAAGGCTGCAGTGCATTTTGATAGCCAAGAGGAGCTTAAATAGCACTCAGATATCTTTTGCTTCTCTTCCTTCGCAGGCAAGCCTGCTAATGCCCCTTTATCAGCTACCAAAGGACAAGTAACAGTTCTGACATTCTTGGAGAAGAATAAAGCTTTATGCATTGCTGCTTTTGGAATTCTGAAAAATTTTTGTTATCTCCCAGAGAACACGCCTAAGGAACTGTCTATGCAACTCAATCCTTTTTTGCAGGGTTTCACCCAAACCTCAGTCCAAACAGGAGATGGGGAGGGGTAGAAAAAATATATAGCAGTTCTGACCTCATCAAATATCTCTAGATAAAAAGAGTCCACACCCGGGGGAACAGTGCACTGAATGACTTTGTTCCAGCGGGGGTTCTTGGCTCCATTATGTGCTGTTGGAGTTTCATACACAGCATATCCCAGCCGTATTCGACAATACGGATCCATGCGCGTCATCCCGTAATTCTTTGCCAGTTTGGCCTGAAAAGAAAAGAAACCCAGGAAGTGTAATACTGACATTACCTTGAGAAGTTAATTATTATTAGATCACAGTGAGAACCAAATATTGAACAAAGGACTAGAATAAATTCTGTGACAGAGAGGAAAGAGGAAAAAAAATAAAGAAAAACAGCATTCAGGTTAAAACATAAACTAGGAATACCATTAAATGTCTGGGAGACCTTGAAAAAAGAACATCTTCTTAACCGATTTATTGTAGAAAATATATATCTTCACTGTAGGTAAAATAAATTACTTTATACCAAAGCACAAGATACATGATTACAAGGACATTGTAACAAGTTCATTTTTCCCTGGGTATCTGATCTTCAACACACAATCACAAGCGTAATGTCACAGGTAGACTGTCCTCTTTAACTTAAGTTCCTTCAAAGGATGAAATACAGAAATCCAGTATCTTCAAGAATATCACACAATCCAAAAGCATAACCTGCAAAAGCAGTTCAATTGAGGTAAACTAGTAATAGCAGATCATATGTTTCAAAGTGATTAACCACTTACTTCAGCCTGTGCATTTAATAGTAGTTAAGTCAGTGGACAACTTAAGTCCTAACATTACTATAAAAACAGATGCTGTATAGAATCACAAGAGATCCAACATACTTTTACTGTAACATCAGAAGACTAGAACAAAACAAGGTAATGACAGTCCTGAGCACAACACTGAACACTGCTGCACAGCTGTGCTCACGCAGAAGCGGGGCGTTTGGATGTGCTGTTTCTTTGACCTGTACTAAGCAGCCCATGGTTCTTTTTATAGTAAGAGAAGTGACAAACCATGGTGCCCCAGAGCATCTCCCACCTACAGGATGTTTACAGAACTCACAGCAGCTGAAGCAGTGCACTGCATAGCATTTATCACAAAGGCTGCACCTCAGGCTTGGAAAGCCCTTTTCTCCTTCAGGGAACATGCAGGTTCATCAATTCATACATCAGATCTGGTGAGAAAGGTCTCAAACTGTTTCCTGTAAATGTGGACTTAAAAGTAAGAAAGTTGGCATCCAAATTAAGCACCCTCTGTACTCTGGAATTGTGGGATTAGACAGTTTATCAAAAACTTCACCAAAAGAAAAGCAATAATCAGCTGTGCTCAGACAAACTCACCACCAGCCCTATATATCTGCAAGAAAAAAAAAGCAGCAGATTACCTCCCCAGAAACTCTTTCTGATCTTCCATCAGTTTATTAGTAACAGTATTAAGGCATGCTGTTTAATATATTTTATCAACACATATTTAAATACAGTACACTTCAACCAGATTTTCATCTTCTGTAAGTTAACTATACCATGGTAAGTCTCCTATCCAGAATGCCATGTCTCAATATGCAGCCAAGATTCCATAGCATTCCTGCATAAATTCCTAGACAGGTAGAGAAGACTATCTCCTGTCTGTTGTACTGCCATTCAGAAGGACCCTGACAGGCTAAGAGAAGCATGCAGACAGGAATCTCAAAGTCCAACAAAGGAAAAACAATATATATGACAATAAGACTTTGGGCCAGCTGGCTGGAGAACAGCTTTGAGGAGAAGGATGTGGAAAAATACATAAGGGAACTGCAATTCCCCATAATATTCTCAAATTACTAATGTCTTCCAGTATTAAGTACAGGAACTACAGGAAGCCTCTAAACAGAAGTTTTCAGAGAAACCTGTTCACTGCAAAAAACCCCATGAGGTTATTTGATTATGTGCTATAATAGCAAGGTTTACAGGAAATTGCAGCACCAGGCAGCGACGAAACATGAAACTGGACAAAATGCTGATGTACAGGAAAGTGAAGCTATAAAATCTTTAAGAATTACTTACTCCCCATTTACAAGTAATTTAGTAACTCAAATTCCAACATAAAATCTTCTTGTGTCCACCAATTAAAAATTTAGCATTAATTAAAGTAACTTAATTGTACAAAGATGGCATAATTTATACCTGTACTACAGTTATGCTGAGCCTTCCTACTGTACCCATTGCTCCTCCATACTGTAGCTGCTGAGCTGCCTGGGCATCCAGCTGGATTTGCTGTTGCTGCTGGGTTGGGGTAATGCGAAGAAAATCTTGAGGAAGCTCACCAACAAATACCTTAAAAAAGAAAGAGGAAAAAAACCAGAAGACTTTAAACTTTTATAATGAGAAAGAGATGAATATAAATCAAAGTGTAACAAATTAAGGAGAATTTAGTCTTGTCTTGACAGCATGAACAAAGAACTAATTAAATTACAAAACCGCCAACTCATGTAGCAAATGTTCTCCTTTTCAGAAACACTAATTTCCAACATAAGCCTCCAAAAAAAAGTAGGACAGACAGCCAAAGCTGCTCTGCAACTAAACATTCAAGTAGCCCATACAAAAGTCAGAACCACTAAGTTTCACATCACATTCACGTATGATCTGATGGCATCGAGCTCTTTCACTTATTCGTCACCCACGTTGTGTCCAATCATTTCTGTGCCAAGACACAACACAGTGCTTTCATCTGAAAGGTCACTTCCACAGTCACCTTCATGACAGACTGTAAAACATGACTTCCTAAGGACCAAATCCTGCAACACAATAAAGATGCCTTAATGCTTTTCCAGTGATAAACACAGCCGGCCTGCAACTAACCTTGGTGACAAAATTCCACCACATTCAAAACAATAATGTGGGAATTAAAAATCTGGTCTATCATGAGAACGAGCCAGGACAAAAAGCAGAAGTATAGTACAGAACTTCTGTCACATGAGCCAATATGAATCAGCACTCACCACGGATTTTCTGTTAGCTTTACAGTATAAAGGGAAAGTTTCTACGCATTACTTGTCAATTCAACAACTCGGGTTGTTTCTAGGTTTTAAATGCTCAGTGAACATTATCAATTCAAATACGCTTACAGAGATCGTAATTTTAAAATAACAAACATCTATAATAAAACTTTAAAAGGCAAAAAAAGTGTCATAGAAAATTGATAATTAAGCTGTATTCATTTCTGCTGTCTGTAGAGTGGTTTACATATTTAATACAGAACTGTCTACCTCATCAAGACAAAAGACAATGCGATTTCTCATGTTGCAATCCCAAGCAAGATTACTCAATCATGTATCTGGCAGATGCATGCCTACAGAAAATAATTTAAGAAATTAACAGGCCTTGAGGACATAGCTTTTCAAGATCAGACAGCGTTTGCATGTCAAGATTGCATCTTGGAGACAGAAATTGCAGCTCTTGCCAAATCACATGTATGACTATTTTGTATGATTATCTGAGAGCCTCGGGATCCTAGCAACAGTAGGTGTCACATGCCAGAAAGGAAGTTTATCTGAAAAGTTCAGGAGGAAGCACTGAATGCCTGCTGGGCTATTGGGAAGCAGAGTAAAAAAGGGAATCAGTTTTGCTTACAAGCACCTTAAAATTTTACTATTAAAAACCTAAGCAGCTGAAGTTTTAAGAAGTGGGAAGAAGAAACAGGGGCAGAGAGGGAGAAAACTAAGCTAGAAGTTAACAATAAAAGAAAGCTTATTTAAGTTTGGCTGGCAATGAGACATGGTCATTGTAATAGCCTTGTCACTGGAATACCTATCATTTTAAAATACAACATAATCCATTTAGTCAGATTTGAAATGGCCCCAGAATTAGCAAGGAAATGGCATTTACAACACAGCAGGTCCCCCTCCAACCCTGGTCCTCCAGGAAGTTTAAAATCTGGTATTATTAGCACCTCTAGGAATAGACACCATAAACATTTCCCGAAGTCAGAACTGATGGCTGCACCCTTGAAATCCCACTTCCATATTATGCAAGCTCCCTCTGTAAAACTCCCAGAAAATAGGATAGCCTCTTTTGTCTCCACCATCTTCACATGGATATTGGAAAGCTTAAGTCATTCACAACAGAAGTCTGATAATAGCTTTCGCTTTTTAAATTTAATTTCATAAAAGTTAGCCAATATCTGCTCCAAAATAAAATAAACAAACTACTCTCTGTACTGAAGTCCAAAGGGGAAAAAGTCCATAAAGGAGACCAAAATTTTCTTACAGCAGCTAAGCTGATTCTAGGTTATTCAGTTACCTCACACAAAGCCACACCTTTATCCTAGAACTGCAAAGCTGACATACATAGAAAGTACAATCATCTCAGTTCTCAAAAGATCTGCATCTTAAACCCCTCCAAAAGGGAAGAGTGGGGAACAGGAGATGCACACACTCATCTTATATGTTCAGTTCTGACTAAGATTTGGTTCACAAGTCCTGGTGATATAGCCTGTAAAATATCTAGGAGAGGTGCTTATTGAAGGAAATACAACATAAGAACATACATGTGTTCTTATGCTAATTATCAGCTGATTCCATATTGATGGAGACAAATCAGTATCGTGCAATCTTTTTACCTGTAAAGAAAACAGGTCAATTTACATCTTCCTCAAAGCATTTAAAAGCAGGCACATAATTGCCACCTCCCAACCTGAATTAAAAATACAAAGTTATGTATCCAGAATTCAACCACAGTTTTTATTTTAAAAGCAAGAACATAACGTGACAAGCTTGTGTCACTGATCCTACTTCACAACCACTTTGAAACAAATGCACTTCCCTCTACTATAATGGCATTTCAGAAAGAATGTGAAATTCAATCATGTTCTGTCACTAGCTGCAGAACAAAAAATTAATTCCATTTAGCAACAGGACAGGGATAGGACGGATACAATTCAGAAGACAAATGTTGAGCAGGCAATCATTAAAAATAAGCCTGCCTTATAATCACTTCCTAATAAACTTTACTGACCGTATTGCATATCAAAACTATGGATCATCTAGAAACAATAATAGTGCCCTTCCCATCTGCTACAACCACCTAAGAGGTAGTTTTGTGGCTCTTTAAAGCAGAATGCTGCAGGTATAAAAACTACATCTCCACCTCTTCAAACTGGATGTGGTGTGACGTTCTACAGCTATTTGGCGTAACTGAGGACGAGGCTGTCTCAGTCTCACCTTCCTGTTTCTTATGCAATGTGAAATGGTGCCAGAGAGTTGTAAAGTGGGTCAGTGCAAAGGCCTGATCAGAAGAAAGTGAAACAAGGGTTAGAGGTAAAGGGAATGGGAGGGAAGTTGTCAGAACCCTCAACGCACTGATTCTGCAAGTACTGGTACCTGTATAAGGGAGGGAACGGGAGACAGAGACAAGGACAGCCACAAATGCCCCGAGTTACAGAAACATTTGCCCAGACACAATACACTCAGGGAACCATAATTAAGGTTTCCACACTAGCAATTACCAAGGAAGTCTAACATCAAACTTCTACAAAACATCAAAGAGCTTTAAACACCTAACTACTCGAAAAAGTTCTAACTGTTCTCCTTTAAATGGTTTTACAGTTTTTAAGAAAGAAAAAGTGAATGACAGAATTTGGAACTATTATTCTATGCTTTGCACACTGAAGAAAAAATTGGTACCAGATAGGAAGCATCCAGAGATCCTGAAAGAGCTGATATTTGTTCAAGGCTGCTCTCTAACACCTTTAAAAGGTCATGGAGATTAGAGGAACTCCCCTATAAATGGAGAAAGACAAATCTCATAGCCATCTTTCCAAAGGGCAAGGAGGATGACTGGAGGAACCACAGGCAGGTCAGCTTCACCTCAGTCACTAAGAAATTCATGGAGCAAGTGCTTCTGGAAGACATTCCTTGACACATGAAAGAAAAAAAACCAAACAGGGACTAGGAATAGCCAGCCTTTACCAAGGCTTTAAAAGAATAAAAAGCTGATGAGCCATCTGCCTTCTCCAATACAAGAATACCTGATTAAGGAAAGTGCAGAAGGTATCAAAGCTGGATCATTACAATCCGAATTGCATGGAACACTGCATGGATGAAAAGCTGGCTGAGGCACTGAGCTCAGAAGCTGAATTCAGTGGTTAAGGACACTGGAGGTTGGTTAAAAGTGAAGCTGTTCAGAGGTCTGTACTGAAACTAACTTATGTGTCTAATATTTTTCCTCAGTAACCAAAGGTGAAGACAGAAGGTATCCTTATCAGTTTTGAGGATGACATTAAATTTTGGGAGAAATGACTGGTATAATTGAGGACAGTACCAGGTGGAGAGACGGAAGAATTCACTGGGAGGAATCTCATGAATTTCAACAAGGGCAAAGACCTGTACTTTGGCCAGAAAAATCCCTGGCACCGGTACAGACTGGAGAACAACTGGCAGGACTGCCTGTACCTCTACAGAGGTGGAGAGCAAGCAAAACATGGATGAGTAGAGGACTCTTGCAGCAATGAATCCTAACAGAAAACTGCACTGGATCAACAAGAACCCAGCCAGTGGGCTGAGGAAAGGAAACAATTACTGGACCACACCTGGAGCACTGCGATGCTTTGGGGCCCAGCAGTACATGAAAAATGATGAACTTCAGGGAGCCCAGCAAAGATCCACCAAGAAAGCCCATGAAAAGGGCTGGAACACTTGTGAGGACAGCCTGAGAATTTGTTTAGAATAGAAGAAAGTTACAATGCACCTTGTAGCAGCTTTCTGGTATCTGCGAGGAAGTCATTGCGAAAACAGACCCAGCTTCTCTTCTGAGATGCAACACGAAGAGAAAGGAGATCTTAATTGTTAAACTGAAATGGGGCAGATCTCACATGAAAAAGGGAGGAGTTAAAAACACCCATAAAGTATGGCAGGAACTATGGTACACCAGCATGAATTAAAAATTAAAGACAGAATGAGTGTCCATATGACATCTGTGTCTATGCCTGGAGAAGTGAAGGCTCTGGGGAGACCACAGAGCACCTTCCAGTCCCTGAAGGAGCCTACGAGAAAGCTGGAAAGGGACTTTTGACAACAGCACATAAAGAGTCTCAAGAAAAAACTCATCAGAGTCACTACTCATCAGAGTAGTGATTATTAGGGAAATTAGGAGCAGAAATCTATGCAGTCCTAGGTTGGTACTTGACGTAATTTTGAAGAACCTGACGTATTTACCAGCATGGTGGAGAACCATGTAGAATAACCATGTAGAGTAGTTCTGGGTATGATTTGCTAGCTAAGGAATCACAAATACAAAGTTTTGGTGGCTCAGTCTTAATCTAAAGCCTGGTCAGACTGTTTATTAATACTCTCACTTGTAAGAGATATCACTGAGCAGCCCTTACATATTCAGCTATAGTTTAGATTTAAAAAGCTGTTTTGTTCACAAAAGATTACAAAATGTGAAAATATGCTAATTCCATAATATCCTGAAAAGGGCCAGAGATAGCTATGTTCTAGCAGAGTATTTACAGTAACAGACAGGATGAATTCTGTTTCATCTCGAAAACTAAACAGCAATCAGAACTTTTAATTATGCACCAAGTAAGCAGCATCACAAACTAGAAAGTGCAGGTATCAGACTGGCAACAGCCCACTTTATTTTCTTACCCACATGAAACAACCTTCAGTATTTTCTTGCTTGTTGAAATAGAAAGACTGAACTGTTATCTCCAGCAATAAAGAAAAAAGTGGTTCCCAATCCTTTAGCACCATTTAGTGGCTATTCATTTGTAATGCAGTTGCATATACAGGAACAAGTAGAATTCTATCTTCCTCTCTGGAGAGAATCAAGAGAGGCTGGCATGTACCATATCAACACCCCCAGCTGTGAATGGCTGCTTAATATGGCATAATTTATTCATTCATTTGAAAACATTCAAATCTCTGAAGTGGGCAAGGAAGAAATGCATATACAACAATGCTAGAAACACATTAAAAAAACCCCCAAAACTTGAAGCCCAAAAAGTCAACGTTACATGAGATAAATCATCATTTGCCTTTCTACTTGTCAGGCTTCAATAAAGTTTAGGAAACAAAAGATTGCAAAGAGATTATACAGGAGTACCTGGGAAATTCTAGAACAAGACATCTAGAAGAGTAACATTCTAAGGCTGAGATGCAGTTCCTTTAAAACATTCAAGAAAGACTAGGCAGTTATGATAAATAAGACAAATAAAACACTTTAAGGAATAAAACTGATGGCCATATCATATTACTGTCATAAGATAACAACTGACAGCAGTGCAGTTTTTCAAGATTTCAAGTAACTCATCTTGCTGTTCTTTCTTCTAGACTGCATAGATTTAAAAAAAAGAGTAGCTGTTTCTACATGATAAAACACAGCAGTGTAAATCAATTGTTTTTTAAAAAACCCTCGTTTCACCATAAGCAATATCATATTGTCAATGACTACTAGATCCCTTCAGAGAGGAGGAACAGAAAAGAACAGCACATCTGTCGAAAGCTGATGTTGTAACACCACACATGTAGAACACTCCGGTGTGAGGTATGATTATCCCTGGGCAAAACCAGACAGTAACATATTCCCAATAAACTGTCAGCACCACCTCCCAGAAGGCTGGCAAATTGGTTTTACGACGGCTCAGCTCCCGTCCAACACGCATGCCTACATCCTACATTCTACACGGGATGTGTCGTTCCAGCTTTCAGGCGGCAGCTCCAGGGACAGCGGCCCGACGGTGCCCCGCCGAGCCGCGAGCACAGGGAGCTGCGCTCTGCTTCCAAGGGAAAGCGGTTTAGCTCCGATTCAGTGTAAGCTGTTCCCTCCTTGGAAAGGCCTTTGGACAAAGAAGGGGCAGAACAGCCGCCTCAAGGACTCGGCGCAGTTAGGAGGGACTTTCCCCTCCCCTTTCCCAAAGCCTCTTCGCAGGCAGGGAACCGGGAGACGAGGCAGACTTCCCTCCCCCGCACTCCGGCAGCCTAGAGAAGATGAGACGGCTTTTCTTCTCCCCCCTCCGGCACGGCCGGAGCTGGGACAGGGTGGGAGACTCGGAGTCTCCCTCCCATAGCGGCCCTGGCAGAGGCCGGGCGGGCCCATCGGGGTCTCCAAGCCGGGCCTCGC
>VWZT01006487.1:37092-78918 GCA_013397055.1 Pachycephala philippinensis
TGTTTCCTGTTGTCAGGATCTGCTGCACAATTTTAGCCCTTAATTAAAATTCTAGCACGGATTTCGGCAGCTGGAAATAAAACAGTGCAATTAGGAACGCTCCAAATATAGCACCAGCTCTTTTTTTTTTTTTTTCCACTCTACGCTACCATCTTCTTGCCGTGGGAACAGCCTCATCTTTTTTACTTCATGGACTCACAGAACGTTACAGGGTTTAAATAGGCCTTAAAGATCATCCATTTCCANGCCCCCTCTGCCAGCCGAGGGTGCCGTGTGGGAAAGGGAGCGACTCATTGCCTGGCCTGGCCCCAGTGGCTTCCCAGCGCTTGCTGAGCAAGCGCAGCCCTTTCCGGGAGAACAAAAGCAGCTTTAATATTCATCCGAGTGCTGCTTCGGGAGATAAAATCTGATTATTTCAAAGCCTGTTTAAATAACATAACTGTTTCCCGTTGTTAGGGTTGTTTCCTGTTGTCAGGATCTGCTGCACAATTTTAGCCCTTAATTAAAATTCTAGCACGGATTTCGGCAGCTGGAAATAAAACAGTGCAATTAGGAACGCTCCAAATATAGCACCAGCTCTTTTTTTTTTTTTTTCCACTCTACGCTACCATCTTCTTGCCGTGGGAACAGCCTCATCTTTTTTACTTCATGGACTCACAGAACGTTACAGGGTTTAAATAGGCCTTAAAGATCATCCATTTCCAACCCCCTTGGCATGGCAACCTCCCACTAGACCAGGGTGTTAGATCTCCATCCATTCTGGCTTTGAACACTGCCAGGGATGGGGCACCCACAGCTTCTCTGGGCAACCTTTTCCAGTGCCTCACCACCCATACAGTAAAGAATTTCCTCCTGATAGCTAGGCTAAATTTCCCTTCTTTCAATTTGTACCCATTACTCCTTGTCCTGTCACTACAGTTCCTCACCAGGAGTCCCTGTCCAGCTTCCCTGTAGGGCCCCTTCAGATACCAGAACGTTGCTGCTGGGTCTCCTCACAACATTCTCTTCCCCACGCTGAGCAGCCCCCGCTTTCTCAGCCTGTCTTTGTAAGACAGCTGCTTCAGTCCCATTATCAATTTCATGACTCTTCTCTGGACTTGCTCCAACAGTTCCATGTCCTTCTTATGCTGGGGACACCAGAGTTGTGTACAGTACTCCAGATGGGGTCTCAACAGTGGAGTGGAGGCTGAGAATCAATTCCCTCACCCTGGTGGCCACACTCCTTTTGATGCAACCCAGGACATAGTTGGCTTAGCACACACTGCCAGCTCATGTTCAGTTTGTCATCAACCATCACACCCAACTCTTCCTCTGCAGGGAGAAAGTCTTGACATTATTATGACATTACAGTCTTGACATTGTGAGGGCAGGATGGAGGGAAAAGAGTGTTAACAAGCTTAATTGGTATTCTTACATCTATAACCACACAAGCTACGAAATTAGTTTTGGGTGAGTCATGAGCAGTTACAGTTCTACTCACTGTGGATTTCATTCCAAGACCTCATCTAGTTGCATTAATTTCAAAGAGATCAGACAGGAGAAGACATTATTACCTCTATGAAATTTTTATCAACAGGAAAAAACTAGTAATAATTACTCAGAAATTCTTGATATTTGTTTCCCCTGTACAGAGATGCGCAGTGACTAAAGCGAGCATTGTCCCTTCCTGACTGTGCTGACACTTTCTAACTTCATTTTTTATTTTCCTGTTTTGTTATTGTTCTCAGGAAACCCGAATAGAATCTAATAACTTACTTTTATTCACCATTTTAAGCACTTTTTCAAGGATTTGTTGTTAAAGCAGCTTCCCCCGGTCCTTGAATCGGTACCCGCAGGTGGCCTGGAAGCGGCACGGCAGTGGCGGCACCGCCACCTGGCGCACATCTCCGGAACGACAGGCGGCCTCCGACCGGGGACGGGCGGCTTCGCTTCCCCAGGGATCACCGCAAACAGGCGGGCAGAAACAGTCGGCGGCGCGTCTGGTGTCGGCGTAGTAATTAAAGCGGGAATGTAAGCCATGGGAAAGGTGAGAGAACAAAAGTCATAAAACCCTCTTATTTGCAACATATGGGCATCGTTAAGAAAAGGTTGAAAGGTAATCAAAGAAGCTATAATGACAATAAATTGAGTTTATATTGTAATAAACATTTAGACATCAGTTTCTCTCGTATCATTCTTTCATTCTCATTTCCAGTCTCTTCTCTGTTGTTCCCAGTTCTTCATCTATCCTTCAGATTTGTAATAGACCCATTTGCCTCCTTTTATGAATTTTTAAGCGCTTAATATCTCTGAAGACATTAGGTAAAAATTGATTTAAACCAGACAGCTGGTTGTAGATGTGTAGAGACAAACAAATACACATCCACATAATGGGATTGCTTGAAAATTATCAAATAGATATTTCTCCTAGGCTGGCTCCAGAATGTGAAAGTGTAGATAGCACCTAAGCTTTTGTTCATAAAATCAGAAACCAGTGTCTCAAGGTGGCAGAGGAGGGGATTAATGCACATGATGCTGCCTTCACTGAGGAACAGTTGCAGCAGAATTTCTGCCAAATTAATTCTACACTTGTTCAGAAACCCAGAAGGGACACTTCAAAGGCTGAGGAGAGACTGATGCTATGGGGGAAGTGAGGGAACATGAAGCTCAGGTGGATAATGTCTGACTTTCATTAGGTGTTTATTTAGCACTCAGCATTGGGGCCTGACTCTAAAACTGAAACCTGTCAGATGGCACTTTAAATATGTAAATGGCAGTAATTACTGTGGTGAGAGAAATACATTCGTACCTCTGTGAAAATAGTGCACTCTTAGGAAGGTCAAGTCTCCCAGTTTTTTAGGTAAGATACGTATTAGAATCCTTCAGTTAGGAAGTAAACATCAAACTCTGTTACTTCATCTATTCCCCAGGGAAAGCTCACAAGTGAGTTGGGTGGTTACTCAAAAAAATGGTTCATGCCATTTTGAGTATCTCTCTTGATACTGGGGGAGTTTCCACAGTCATTTAACCCCATTGGCTTATTGTGGCTTACAAAAACAGTGAAGTCACAAGAAGGTTTTAAAATGTACTCTTAGCTGTGCAAAAGCTGGTGCATAAAAGCAGAGTAATAAATCACAGTTGGGGTTTGTCTGTTTCAGAGATATTCACCTGGCCCTGCAGGGGGTCTCACAGTGAACTGGCAAAACAGGTTTCGGGTTAAGTTTTGTAGGTATATGAACATACAAGAGTACTGTGGGATGGCTCTGCATCACTTCCACTACTGGCTTGGATCTCAGGCGGTATCAGACCTTTTTTGCCATGTCCTCATAGGAGGACAATTTTGTTGCATTGGAAAACACATCTTTTGTGAAATGCAGAGCCCAATTCCACCATCATTTCTTTCACAAGTCTTGCCAAGCTGACTTGAATTTAATTGTGGGCAGGGGTGACAGTGGAGAAGGCCAAAGGGATCCACTGCTTTGTTGATCCAACCCATACCAGAGTGCAAGTGCAGAAAAAGGAAAGGGATGTCTCAGGCTTACAGCTATAGAAAAGCCCTTGGAGTCCTGGTGTGCTGAGAGCAGCCTGTTGGGATGTGTACAGACTTACAGAGGGGCTGGACACAGCACCAAACACAGAACTAGAGACTGCAACGCTAATCTTTTGTTCATGGTGCCAGATCAAGCTTGGTAATGTACAACTGAGCTGAAACAGGAACATGGAAATCCCAGATGGTGCTCGGACTGGCTGTAACAAACAATAATTTCCACTTCAATGGCATACAAGGTACTCACAGTGCGTTGCAAACTTTAATTAATCCTCACAGTCCAGTTGGGATGCAGAAGAATTACATACCCCATCATGGAGGAAAGATAGTTCCAGCATGAAACATGGCAGCTCTGTAACAGCACACAACAGCATTACCCAGGAATTTCAGTCAGGATGGATCCTGCACTGAGACTAGAAGAGAATAAATTGAAGAGAGCAACAATTAAATACAGACTGAAGATCAAAATCAGCGCTGCCTCCCTCCCGCACCATGAAGCAGAGCTGTTAAACAGCAGGCAGCTTTACCACCCTCACAACCACTGCAGAATTTCATACTCCAGTGTTAGAGCTGCTGATTGAGCCAGATGAGTATTGGCAAAAGCGTTGTTGGAGCAATTGTGGGGGATTCTAGCAACAAAGCCGAGAGCACTGCCGAGCAGCTAATAAGTGGCTATTCTTTAGTCATGCTGCACTCAAAATAGCTTTCCAGCAGTGGAAAAGCAAATTCTATTGGCTTCAACACCTGGTTGAGCAACTTAATAAGGACAAAATTGAAAGTTAGAGCTGAATCATTATTTATTTTATAACTACATCTTCATCACACAGTTCACTCCAAAATGGGAGTTATTTAATTTCAGATCAGGTTTGTGCAAGGTTTTTCCATTGGTTCATTCAGCACAGAGGTGAAGAGAAGGTTCTTTGAAAATAATTTCAGACACCAGCTGCTTCAGAGGAGGAGAGCAATCTACAATCATAAGAAGACTTTCTCCTTTTTCTCCAGTTCTGCCATACTTTTCCCAAATTGTATTTTTAAAGTATATTTTTAATGCACCAGGGAAATTGTAGCAGTGCAAAACTGTATTTAGTGTTATTTCGGTAACATGTCCATTTCCAGATAGCACTTCAAAAGAGATGAGCAAATAGTTAGAGGAGCAAAATGTCTCTGTCCTCTGCACAGCACACACAGAAAACTGCTTGTTCATATTGAAATTACCTTTTATATATTTGAAAGCTGCTATTGTTTTACCTCTTAGATTTCTTTTCTCTGAAGTTCAGCTATTCAGAGGAATGTCAGAGAAATGTCACATTAAACCGATCCCAATTCTTTCAGCCTTTTCTAACAAGTATACCTTTATGAAGCCTGATAATTATTGTTGTATTTCTCTGGTTTTTTCTGAGTAGGACCATACCTTCCATGAAGTGTCCACAATTGGTTGTGTCTCATCCCAGCTCAGATGTCTAGCTGTCCACAGACAGCTTCAAGGAGAGCTGAAGAATTGCTAAATGTTTTGTAGATGATAACACAGGCTATAAATTGCAATAAGGATTTCCCTTTTTTACAGCAGCGTAACATTGTTAACATCCACATCTCTTTGTGACATGCAATTATTTAACTTGTTCTTCCTCATCTTATGTTTCTGCAGTTCATTATTCTTGTCTAAGTGTTTAGACCTGTTTGTTTTTACTGAGTTGCATCCTTTCAACTCCTCTTGGTGTTGTTCTGCAATGTATAGCTGTTATGTTTGATTGGCAAAAATACCTACCCACAGTAACTGTGAATAAATCAACGTGTTTGTTGGTTTGTTAAAAACAAGCTGCTCTCTTATCTAGAGATAAGTCTAACAAATGAAATTTTCACATCTTTTTTATTTAGTCAGATTATCCTTTTTTAGTCTAGATTATTTTTCAAATGGGAGGATTCCATGATGCCTCATTAAAAAAAATACAGACATTAGAAGTCATTATTTAAAAATAAAGACTAAAGCTACATAGATTTTGGCATTCTAGTCTCACTAAAGGAGGACTTGCAGCATTCTCAGTTATGATATTCTTATTTGTACCTAGTGCCATGCCTGGCTGTGAATAGATGTCATAGGCATCCTGTTCGTGTGCTGTACAAATTTCCAGGTATTTATTTCATTTTTTTATTCTGTTCTCAGGAAATAAAATAAATATGTAGAAAAATGAAGGGATTGTTTTTGTCCGCTCACCAAATTTCTCCTCACCAAAATATAAATTAAGACATAGAAAAGAAGGAACAATGAAAAATAGGAGGGAAACGACAGAGGAAGAAGTGACAACTTCCTTCAAAATGGTAAGAATGTTGTTTTAGAGTAATTCTAATAAGCCAAATTTTTTTCAGGTATCTTCCAAATAATAGTCAATTTGTTAATGTGTTTCCCATTTGATCTAATATTTTGTGTAGGCACAAGTAGCACAAATTTCTTAGTTCTTAAGCAGTGAATTTCTGGGCAGGAATCTTTCATTCCCTCTCCATCCCCAGGCAAGCAAACACTGCTGTTCTGCTTACACAAGTTCATTATAGAAATCTTTACTCATATTTCCAGCAAAGCATAGTTTTCCTCCTTTGTAATTTAGCTGCTTTGTTGATCCTCCTCGATCACATCATATACATGCAGATCAATGTGCTTTCTCCTCTTTCCAACTGCTCTTTTTTACAGAAGAGGCACCAATTTTCTGTGTGTAAAAGGATTTCTGCATGTTAAAAGGCATACTTTCTCCTATTGGGTATTTCAGTTTTATAGATATTAGTTTTTATAATTAACAGTGAATATTATGAGGACTCTACAGTAACAGTGGCTTTCAGTAGTGATATTTAGTAGGTTCTTTCCCTGGTTGGCTCTTCCATTATGTCTTTATATTTGGTGCCTAACTGCCTGCAAGGAAATCATTATTTTCTGTTAGATGTTTAATCACAAACCTTGCAAGGAAATTTGCTGTTTTCCAAACAGTGCAGAACTTCATTACCACATTGACACGCTAGATACACTTCTCAGCCCTAAAGTCCCATCTTCTTAAAAGTCTATAGCCTATATTCCCTTTGGAAAAGATTATTTTCAAATAATTCAATAGCCTGATTTACTATTTCCATCTTTCCTCCAGAATATTTCTTGCGGAATGTGACAGGTTGTAGGGGACAGAGCAAGTTGCACAGAATACACTCGGTGCCTGCAGTGAGATTTTTATATGTACTGGCTCTGGTTTCTATGTGGTCAGATCCTCAGTCTCCTCTAAAGCCAGCATGGATGTACAGAGAGGGTCTGGAGCTCTGTCCAGGGAGGAACAGCAGTTTTGCTTCTCTGCAGAGCTGCCTTAGCTCAGCCTCAGGGAAGTCAATAGGAGCTGCAGGAGTGCAGCACCTCTGAAAATGCACCACATTCAGCAGCTTTTTACCTTGTTTTTTTTCCAACAACTTCAAAGTTGTTATGGTACTAAAGACAGTGCTGAGGTAAAGCAATTAGATACTGAGTCAGCTTGAGCATTCTCAAACATCAGGACTGGACGAGTCGACATCTGTAGCTGAATATTTCAAGCATTTCCCAACTCCTACTTCTGTTCACTGATTATTAGCTGTCACCATATAAAGTATCACCTTAGTGTTCAGTCACATAAGTATATGAATGAAGAGGAAAATTAATTTCTCCCTGAAAGGGAGACTTCTAATGAGGTATTTGTCTTGTGTTTAAAGCTAATTGCTTTAAACCCAAGAGTAATAGGCATCTTCTTAGACTTGCTGAAGATCTAAGTTCAGTTTCTATAGGCTCTGTGATCTCAGTAAGTGGTTTGATCTCTGTGCTGCCTCTCCACTCCCGAACAAGGTAACATTAATGCACCTGTTGAGTGTTACAATTCTGCATGCTCAAGGGCATCTGTCACCATGTCACCAAAAGGTCCTTTTGGTCAAGGTCTTCAGCACTTACTGCAACATGTAATACACATACTGTATATGCAATGAATTGCTGCTCTAAGTGGGGTTTTAACCAAAGTTCTAATAAATTGTAAAGAAAGCAAAAGTTTGCATGACATACAGATATAACAGATCTGTAAAACACATATGCTCACGTACCTGTTTCAAGTCACTTTTTGCTTGACTTCCCTTCTGCTGCTTATAGCATCATGTAGCACTTCCTGGCACATATTGGTGCCTTCAACACGAAGGTGCTGTCACCTGACTGTAATTATAGAGATTTCCCCTGCAGGAATCCAGCCCTACAGCTATATTCAAAACATAAAAAAATGTGTGAATTAAAAATACAACTTTGCTTTTTTATGTGATAACCAAGCACATAGTTTTCTTTCCATTTGTTTTTTTCTTAAAATAAAGATGGAGAAGACAGAAACATCATAGGATTATCTGAGCCTTTATACATCATTCATAAAGACTGCCAATTGTAGAAAGGACAGTGCTGCATATATGAGTTTTTTTCATTCTTGTTCTTTATCCATAGTTTACCAGAAAAAAACCCAATTTTAGTATGACCTGTAAATACTGCTCTTGAAATAGTTTATCAAAATCAGAGTAAGATTTGTTTTCTCTCTCTGCAGAATTCACCGTGTGAATTTACATGTGACATGTAAACATTTACATGTTGTGTGAAGTAACAATTTTATGCTGTACAATACATTTGCAAGTCCTAATACTGCTCTTGGCTCCTACAGAAGCCTCTGAAGTTTTATGTAAGCCACCCTCACGTTTCATGTGTGTTATGGATACAGGACAGCAGCTGAAGCTAGTTGGGAAGATCCGTTGAAAAATGAAGGTGACAAAGCTATCTACCCCAGAGTAATCTTCTGTGACTCTTCTCAGAGCATACTCCTGGAACCCTTTCTTTGTGACCATTTTTCCTTTTTAACTTTGACCCTACTGAACCTTTGTTTTTCTCATAGCTTTGCCTGTGGCCCTGGGCAAGAAGAATTAGGTACCGTCAGTCTGGCATTCCACAGATGCCATTGTCAAGGAATACCAGGTAGTATAGTTCAGATTACCTTGGCACCTCTATACAGGCAGTTCACATCTCAGTATTATCCAATAACAATAGTACTTAAAGGTCTCTATTTAGATTGGGTTCTAATTGTACCAGGCATTTTCTCTGATTAAACCTTTTTTATGTGTACATAAACTGTTCTGACTGTTGTTGATACAGAGTAAGAGATTTCTACCTTCAGCCTTTGCCACAACTCCTTTTTTCCCCCTCCACTTTGTTCTTTCAACATTTACCTTATCATTCCCTCCTTCAGTTCTGTAAAATTTTTCTAGTTTAAGACAAACAAACAAACAAATGCTCTCAAGTATGAAAATAAACACAGTATTAAATATTACTGCCTCATTATTCAGTTGGGGAACCAAGATATGGAGAGATTAAGTGACTTGCCAGAGGAAAAGGAGGAAGGATGCAGGAAGAAAATTTAGCTCCTCTGAGTCACAGTTCAGCATCTTAAATTCTTTGTTCTGACTTCATCTTACTTCTGAGTGTTGCCCAGTCTCTTTATGCTCAAACTTCCCTCATCTAGACTGTATCCCTTCCGATTTCAAAGGGTGGCTTGTCACGCAGGACAGGCACGGAAGAGATTAAGGGGTTGTTCTAGGCTTTTCATCTCCAAAATTTTTCTCCACTGCCCCTGCTACAAGCTACAGTGAAAATGATGTGCTGGAATCACAGCTTTCCCTTCACCATTTAGAATTTTTTTCTCTCTATCATATTTGTTCAGTGAACTGTTTGTTTGCCAGCTTCTGCCTGGCAAGCGTCATCTACCTGCTTTGTGCATAAATGTCAGGGATAACTCGCATGATTCCCAGTTGGCCAGCTGCCATGTTAGTCTTTAGGATTTAACTTTTCATCCACAAAAATGACATATATTTATTTATTTGTATTTAGAAAGTCCCACTGGCTATTGTGTCTAGGTGCACAAAGAAAAGCTTTTAGCCAAATGTAAATATGCCGTGTCTGAATTAACGTCCACTAATGAAAGCCCTTCTTGAGCCACCTAAACTAACATACCCTCCCAAATCTTTAAGTTCCTCCATGCTCTTTCTCAAAGTCTGGAGAAAATATATACTCTGCAATCTGCAGTGTGATCTGTAAGTGAAAAAACTTAGAAGCTGACAATCTAGTAGGGAAGTGGATTCAGGATTCTGGATGAAGCACTGTACATTGCCCACTTTCAGTCAGATTAACACAAACTGCTTTTTTTTGACTCCTTTGCCTGAAGCAGTGAGTTCTCTGTTGGGTTTTTACTACGTGCAGCTCTCTATTATAAAATATATTCACACTTAACAATCTAATTGAAAAAAACCCCAAACCTATGCTCAGAACCTAAAGTTAACTTGATTTCCAAAAACACCCCACATGCACTCATGTATTAATGCACAGAAGGGATGGTGTAGTTTCACCCTGGTAGGCAGCTGAGCAACACACAGCTGCTTGTTCACTTCTGCCCCAGTAAGGGTAGAATCAGAAGGGTAGAAGTGGGAAAACTTGCGCATTGAGATAAAGGGAATTTAGTTTTTTGAAAGGGGATGGGGAAAAGAAGTACAAACAACACAGAGAGGGGAAAAAACCCCACAATAAATAAAACCAAGTAAAAAAAGTGATCCAGAAGAAAATACTTGCTCACTACCGACTGATGCCCAGCCCTGAGAAATGGCAGCTCATGCCAGCCTCCATCCCCCACTCCCAGTTTTATTGCTGAGCATGGCCTCATGAGGTGTGAGCTATCCCTTGGGTCAGTTGGCGTCAGCTGTCCCAGCTGTGTCCCCTCCCAATTTCTTGTGCACCCCCAGCCTTGTCGCTGGCGAGGAAGTATGAGAAGCAGAAAAGGCCTTGACACTGTGTAAGCACTGCTCAGTGATAATGAAAAATCCCTGTTTTAACTGAAAATCTAAAATGTAACATCACACAAGCTATTGTGAAGAACCTGTGCAAGGGAAAATTACTAAATGGATGTGGACAGCTCTGCAGAGCCTTTATTCCTAAAAGATAATAGTCCAGTTTTAAAACTGAAGTATGGACAAGGCTTTGCACTGGTATATCAAATATATTGCCATAAACATAGTGGAATGTTGTTACTGATAAAATAGCAATAGAAAAGTCCAAAGCAAACTGTTACTAGCAGTAAAACCTTTGAGATATTCCCAGTGTAACAGAAAATGTGTTTTAAGCAGAGAGGGAGTCTCCAGAAGCTTGGCTTCAGCATGCTTATGCAATAAGGGGGCAAATGCTCAGGATCTGTTCTTATTACTGCTGCCAAAAGTGCATCTTTCTCAGCTAACTCTCATAGTTGTCCTTTCTCTTGCAGAATGCAATTCCTCTGAACTTCCCTGAGCTTGTGATGTTCTTCTAATATGTTCCTTAACTGGCAGGCTCTCGAGTTTTTCTTGCTCATACAGTTTCTCCTTCAATTCCAGTGTTATTTGCAAGCATTCCAAATGTCTCTCAGGTTCAAACCTACTTATTGCTTCTAATATATCCATCTTTTATTACATTTTATTATCTTAGTATGGAAAAATATGGTAGGAGATTTCCATGATCTCTGCCTTCAGTTGTTCATTGATTTAATACAAATTTTTACTCTGCAGTTCTAATTGATGGATTTTGTTGTCTTTGTTTTTCAATGTGTCCCTGGCATCATCCACTTCTCTGTGTAGGTCTCCTACTGATGTCCTCAAAGAGTTTGCACTGGCTTGCAGTCATCTGAACTCATCCTTCAAATCTTCACTTTCTTTCAGTAAATTCCAATTTCCAATATCCAGCTCTGCTACTGTTTTTCTGAGGCGCCACCTTTTATTTTGTAAGTTTTCATTTTTGAAAGACAATTTATTAACCACAGAGGTTTTTATGTTAGGGGAAAAAAGCATGGTCAAGGTGGCGGGACACTGCTGTGCTCTGACAGCCTCCAGCCTGTCCAAGTGTGACATAATATGGTTGTCACTATTCTATGGTTCCAAATTGCCTGTTCCTACTGGGTGGCCCTTGCTTGCAAGATGTGAAAAAAAGTATCAGCAGGTGTTTTAAGAAAATTAAGAGCTTCGGGGTAAAATTACTTCATTAGAAATCAGTTGAGAGTTAAACAGTGCACAGAAATATAGCATTTTTCAAAACAGAAAAGCGTTTAACAGAGAGTGGCGAAAAGCACCAGGTAGGACTGATGCTTTTGGTATATTTACTGAATGAATGTTCAGAATGTTATGAACAGTGCAGTGACCCCATTTTTAGATGACATAGCATTCTGCATGTTAGAGCAATTCCAGCTGAACTGTACATGAGATTCTTAGATAACAGTAGCCATTTAGGAGACAAATGTGGAAATCATGGTGCATAGATCGATAAAACAGCAATCCTCATAACATTAGCAGCGGCAAGGAGAATTCATACTGTGTTAGAAAAATGGTAGAGTGAACAAAGACCTAGTGGGGTGTTTTTGCAGCAGACCTCCTCTAGCCCTCTCTCCTTGGCTCTACCATCCATCTCCTGCTCCTATCCACGGCAATTCTCAGCCTTGGTTTTTCTCCAGCCTGAGCCTGTGGTTGTGTACCCTAGGTTGGCAGTATATTTTTTCCATGCCTCTCCTGTGGGTATTTTCAAGATAAGAAGCAGCCTAGAATCCTACCAAGGTGCCTTTCATCACTCTGTGTTAAATACTTATCTCTTTTGAAAAATGATTTATTTCTGTGCACTGTTTAACTCTCAGCTAATTTCTAATGAAGTAACGTTACCCTAAAGTGTATAATAGCTCTGTACAGCACTGAGTGTCATTGCTACTCTCACACTAGTTCCATTGTCACATACTACAGTACCAGGACAAGAAAAGCAGGCTGTGTAGGGCTGTCTACCCTGTTCTTCTGTGGAGATCTGTGGCACCTTTAGAGCATCCACATGTTAGAATAATTAGTGAGGTTTCCAAGTACAGCTCATCAATCTTCAAAGTTTCTTCAGTGTGTCTGTCAGCAATTCTTTTGCTTTGCCAATGAGTGTCCTTTCTGGGGCAGAGTCCACAGCTTCCATTAGTTCGGCACACTCCCACACCGAATCCTTACTGTGGTGTGTCGTGGCTATCCCAGCACTCAAATTCCTGCTTCAGTTTGGGGTGACTTGTGCAGGCTGAGCACATCCCACACCAAATGTCTCACTCCCCATTCTTCGTGTCTGGAGTACATCAGTGACAGCTTGTCCATAGAAGCAAAGGCAGATATTAATGAGATGGAGCTTGGGTAGTAGAGGAGGATTTTATTCAGTTGCAATATATACCTTTTTGTCTGAGTGAATTAAGGTGAGCTGTATTAATACCAAGCTTTCTTTTTCCCTCTCTTTTCTTCAGCTTTTTGGCAGTGTGTCTCCCCATCGTTTGAAACCAATTAGCAGGTGTATGGCACTGCAGAACCAGCAACTTTCCAAAGGATCTTCCCTGTCTCTGCTGATTCTCCTTTACTACTGTTACATAATCCTCTCCTTCTGGATGAGTTATTCTTCCATTTTATGCTGTTCTAGCATGAAATTACAAAACCCCATACTGCAAATTAGATTTCAGTAGGGATATCAGGTGTATCAAGAAAGGCAATTCCAAATGGCCTCAAAAAAATGCCCCTTTTAAATGTCTCTTGAATGGAAGCACCCACTAATGTTGTAGGGAAAACAGGGAGAAAAGGCACCAGGAGCAAGAAATGTTGTGATATATTTTGCATTGCAAAGCCGGAGCTTGTTAGCATCATTTTCAGTGTGCAAAGTCCTTATTGTTTCAATAGGGCTGGGACATGCTGCAGCTCTGCGCATGGAGTGACTCACTTCTAGTGAAATATCTCTGAACAATGTCCCTTTAAAACACCCTTCTCTAACATGCAAAAAGGGTGGTAGAAGAAGAAAGGAGATTCATAAATGTGCCATGAATTTCTAGAGAAGGGAAACTTTGTTAGGAGACATGAGGTTATGTTCCAGCTTTTAACCCATCCAGGGTTCATTGATCATAGCTGACCTTCACTGCAGCAGCACTCCACCAGCTGCACAAAACCCAAGGAAGACTAAGGAGAGTGATAATCACTGGGAAATCCTGCTGATGACTCCTCAGTGGCTTCAGGCTGCCTCTTGAGGACTCCATGTGGCAGTTTCAGAAGTGCAGCCTCCCTGCCTGTGAGGCTGTGTATTGATGCAGGAGAGAAAGACAAACTCCTGTAGACAATAGTGGGGGAATATTACAATTTGAGGAGGAAAAGTTCAGCCTTCAAAACTAAAAGAAGCTGCTCATTGGATCACTGTGGTTTGTCATAAAACTGGAGAAGAAATATTTACATTCAACATCATTTAATCTATTGGTATGACTAGAAAATAAGTCAAAAATTCTAATTTTGTATTTGAAAGGAAGTTGGAAAGCTAGAGAGTTACACCAGAGATAAACTGAACCTGCTGTATTTAAGGAAGTATTCAGGAGGTTTGGGGAGGGGATAAATAAAAGGCAGCAAAGAAAAATGCCGTGTTGAATAACATGGAAATACTCTGTAACAGCAGAAATCAGAAAGTTATCATCTATTTTAAACTTATTCATTATTCAACAGAATGATTGTTTATGTCAAAAGGAAGTTGTCAAAGGAAGGAAATGAAGATTTGGCCCTAACTTAATTTCATGCTCCCCTTGCTTTGGACTGATAAGCACCAAATTAACTTTGTGCTAATCAAGAGGTTACAAAACATTAGCGAGATGGATGATTTCTGCTGATTACTGTAAAAAAAAAGTATTTTGTCTGCACATTTAGACAATACAGCAGTGCATTTCTCCTAAAATAATTAGTTTTACAGTATTTAAAACTTTTCATGCACAAAGTGGAAAGCCTTGAGAAGCCTTTTTTTTCTCTTCTCTCTTCAAACCCCTTTCCTACCCCCTCTTCAGTGCTTCTCCACTTCCATTCACAAAACAGCAAGAGAGAGAATCAAACATAAAATCATGTTGTTCTGCTTTCCATTTTATCATATTCAATACTTGACCCAAGAAATCAGGCAGCAGTTAAAAGCTTCTGTTTCAACTGCCCACCCTGTTCAAATTCTTGCTCTCATTTTGTTTTTCTGAAACTTTGCTCTTTTAAAAGCTTTCCAGTGCGCTTGATTATGTGTGTGTGTGTGTGTACTTACAGACATATCAGTGCCCTTGTTCTTTCAGTCAAGTGATATTACAAAATGTCTTTTCATTTCTAACAGGGTTCAGTCATCTCGGTAATAAACATGTCCTTCAACAAAATTCTCAACCTTAATGCTTCTCAAATGTCTCTAACGATTTCTAATTTGCTGATATTTTCCCCAAGCCCCTCATCAATTTAACTATTCAAATTGCTAACACTGTTAATAATTCCTCAGTCTCCAGCAGACCCACTGCAGACCTTGAAATCCCTCTGCTGCCTCTGCAGACAAGAACACATCTGGATGTGCATCCGTACCATGCTGGATCAGAGTATTTATTAGCTTGGCAGCAGACTCTCATCACCACGCAGTGTAATGATTAACAGCTTCATTCTCACCATTGCTATCCAGAAGGGCCTCTCACGGGGTCATTTCCTGCCCTTGCTTCCATCTTACAGTGGGGTAATTCCACTTATTTCAGCACATCAGAACAGAAGAAGCACAAGGGTCTGTACTGCTAAGGGTTCGTGGGGAAGCTTTTGAGAAACATTTGGAGCTGCATGCCAAATTGCCTTCCCATTTTCTTTGAAAAAGTCCAGATGTCTATACTTTGGGAAAGATTTGAAGGGGAAGCAGATGCAGGCTGAGCTGTCTTCAGACAGGAGCCCAAATTTTCAGAATGGCCCAACATATGCTGTGCTGAGAAGTTTGGGCTGAAGATTCTGAAATAAGATACTTGAAATAAGCTATGCATGACCCTGCTGCACACCAGCTGAACTGCTCTTACCCTGTGCTATATAAGAAGCGTTTGGAAATGGCTCATCTGTAGGAGGCAGTTCAGGCCTTGGTGTATTTTGAATTCTAGACAAAGCTCCCATGCATTGGCAGCTTGTTAAGTGGCTCACCTCAAAATTTCCTGTGCTCCTATCTGTGGTGGTACACATGCAGCTAACAAAGTCATATGTGACAGTTCCCTAAAAGAGACCTTCCTGCTTGTACATGCAGAACAAAGAGATGAACTGCCTCTGCTGACACTGCTACAGTCAATGAAAATAACCAAATTCAGACAGGAGCCGGATGGCCTGCAGCAGATAGGCAGGAGAGTGGCTGTAAAGCAACAGTGCTTCAAGGCGGAATCCCTGCAGAAGGGCAGCCCAGTAATTAGAGCATGGTAATCAGAGAATAAATCTTTACCTAGTAAAGATTTCTAGAACCAATGTCTTTAACCACATATTTCTTGGTAACCAAGCTGCTTAAACCTTCTGGGTCTTGGTTTCCTCGTTAGTTCATTTACAGTTGAGATAACCATCCCTGGAAGATGCAATTAGCTTTACAAAACGCCTTATGATACCGCAAGGGATGTTACTGGCTGCAATACAGGGAGTGGTTTTTCCGTGGGATAGCATGTGTGTGTTTTTCAGCCCGTCTTGATAGCTGTGTGTTCCATGAAACTGGGGTATTAAAAATTTCTGAGCAGCTTGAGTGATGGTCTCAATGCCTTTGGAATTGTGGATAACTGTGAAAAGTTGTCCACTGAAAACAGAAGTCTGCCTCTCTGAATAGTATTTGCTTCTTGAAAAACAATTTTGCTTCCATGAAAAACAAGGTTAGAAACGAATCTAGGAAAATAATGGCAGAATGAAGTGTCACTTCTCCACTCGAGTAGCATCTTGAGGAAAATAAAAAATACTATTTTATAGCTCCGATGACTTCCTATGAGGATGACAAAGTTCATAGAATCATAGAATCACAGAATATGCTGAGTTAGAAGGGACCCATCAGGATCATTGAGTCCAACTCCTGGTCTTGCTCAGGACACCCCAAGAATCACACCATGTGCCTGAGAGCATTGTCCAAATTTTTCTTGAACTCTGTCAGGCTTGGTGCTGTGATCACTTCCCTGGGGAGCCTGTTCCAGTGCCCAACCAAGCTCTGGGTGAAAAACAATATAAGGAAGCAGTCAATGCAGGAGATGAGCATGCATTAGAAAACATAAGATCAGGGTTTAAAGTTCTTGCTGTTGCCATTGCATTAGCATAAAATCTTTATTTGTAACCCTTACTCTGTAATAGAAAGGAGAAAAAAAAATGTCACATTCCCTGCAACTCCATGTTGACCACACTCAGATTGTTTCTCTAAAGACATGAAGGAACAGAATCATAGAATCATTTGGTTTGGAAAAGACACTTGAGATCATTAAGTTCACACATAATCCTATCTGCCAAGTCCACCAAGCCATGTCCCTACACCCCATATCTACACATCTTTTACATACCTCCAGGGATGGTGACTCCACCACTCTGTTGGGTAGCCTGTTCCAATGCCTGATCACCCTTCCAGTGAAGAAATTTTTCCTGATGTCCAATCTGAACCTCCCTGGCACAACTTGAGGACAGTTTCTCTTGTCCTTGCTGCCTGCTACTAATTTGGTTCCTATCACTTGGGACCAACCTCACTGCAGTACCCTTTCAGGCAGTTGTAGAGAGTGGTAAGGTCCTCCCTGAGCCTCCTTTTCTCCAGGTTAAACAGCCTCAGCTCCCTCAGCTGCTCCTCAGAGGACTTGTGCTCCAGACCCTTCATGAGTTCCGCTGTCCTTCTCTAGACATGCTCCAGCACCTCAATGACTTTCTTGTAGTGAGGAGCCCAGAACCAGACACAGGTCCTGAGGTACCACCTCAGCAGTGCCCAGTACAGGGGACAATCACTGACCTTTCCTGGCACTAAGGTCAGGCTGACAGGCCTGTAGCTCTGTGGATCCTTCTTCTGGCCCCTTCTGTAGATGGGCATCACATTTGCTAACCTCCAGTCAACTGGGACCTCCACAGTTAGCCAGTGACAAGTGATTGTAAGTGGATTAATGAGCACTTCCACCAGCTCCCTCAATACAATAGATCTGTGTGTATCCTCCCCCCCGCCCCTTACTTCTCTGGCAATCACAATTAGCAGGTCACTAATCCATTTCCACTTGGATTATTGGGTCTTCATTCTGTTCCATCTTCCAGCTCAGGAGTCTAAATACCCCAAGAACAACTGGTATTATTAAAAGCTGAGGAAAATGTGGCATTAAGTACTCAAGCCTTTTCCTTATCTTTTGTAACTGTGTTTCCCCCTGCATTCAATAAAGGATGGAGATTCTTCTTAGCGGCCCTTTTGTTGTTAATGTATTTATAGAAACATTTTTGTTGTCTTTTACTACAGTTGCCAAATTAAGTTCTAGTTGGGCTCTGGGCCTTCTAATTTTTTCCCTGTATAACCTCACAATATCCTTGTAGTCCTCCTGACTTGCCCATCCCTTCTTACAAAATTGATACACTTTTTTTTCCTGTGTTCCAGCCAAGCTCATCTTTGGGCACATAGGGACAGCGTGCTCTTATGTCTTTAGAATTTTCTTCTTGAAGAATGTCCAGTCTTCCTCACTCCTCTGACCTTCAGCCTCCCAAGGGACTCTCTCAAGTAGGCTCCTGAACAGGCCAAAGTCTGCTCTCCAGAATCTTAATGTATGCATGTGTGTGTATATATATGTATGTATGTATATATATACATACATACACACACTATATGTGTGTGTATATATATATATGTATATACACACAGAACTGGGGGAGGTGAGTTTTTTAGGATTAGGAAGAGAAGGAAAGAGGAGATCTTATGACTACCTGCAGCCCTGTTCTCAAACCAGGGGACAACCACTCTGTCGAACAGTAGTAAAAGGAAAAGGGGACATCAGGTTACTGACTCCCAGCCACTCAAGGTGTATTGGAAAGAAGACTGGACCTCTGCCTTTCTTTTTCTGACAGCTATTCCTTGCAAATGCAGGGAAAGTACTCATTAATCTTCCTCTGTTTGATTTCTGTATTTCTGAAGAATTTTAAATAGACAAGTGGGGCCAGTTCACTTTCCCTTGCAAGGTATTTTCTCAATTGCTTTTTACCTTTGAGACCCTGTGCACTCAAGCTATTTGCAATGTCTGCTTTAGAGCTCAAATCCTGACTCAGGAGCCCACATTTTAAAGCACAGTCCTCGATATTATGACTGCAAGCGGGAATTACCTATGACTTTTTAATTCTGTGTCTGGTCTATCCATGAAGCAGCTTAGTTTCTTGTTCTCATTCTCTTCATATTCCTTAAAATAACCTTGTTTTTTCTGCCTGTAAAAGAAGGACTAATAAGAACAACTTTAGAAAGTGGGTTCTGCCTTAACATTAACTATTAGAAGGGTCCTTGTAATGATTAAGCATCCTGAGCTATAAAATGCTATCTGCACATGCCAGAAAAATAACTAAAAAATGCAGTATACGGTTCTGTAGAATCTCCCTTAGGGACCACTTTGATGATGTGAAACATTCTTGTGTAAACTTCAACAGAAAGGGAAAGAGAGCACCAGTTCCGTTGCATATGACAGAAGTGACAACGGGGACTTGAGGTTTAACAAGCCCAGTCTACACAGGAAACTGAAGTAATTCTAAATTAACATAACTAATTAGCAGCCTGAGATAACTTAATTGCTATGCAGAACTTCCCGGTTTTAGTTAGCATTCTGTATTAACTACTATGTAATTATTAAGGCACCATACTCAGCACCAGCAACTTAATTATCGTTAGTATTGCTCCAGTCTCAAGCTTGAATGGCGATGATTAATAAAACACAATTATTTACATTGTAATTGTGGCATTTTAATTAAACTGAAAATGCACTTCATTTGCTTTTTGTCAGAGTGTTAATTTTTTAAATTAAGGTCAAATCTTTTTGTCAAGTTTTTTTTTTTTTTTAATCCCTAATTGCAAGTTAGATAGACTGATTTCTTGTCATCTTAAGAAAACATTGTGACTGTTGATAACAAATGAGTCTGAGTAACAAAACAGCCTCATTGCTCTGGAGTTATGAAATCCCAGAGCTAATAAACAGTACCTTGATATGTGTTTTCCATGATTCTTAAGTAACTTCAGTGTATGTAAGTCCCACTTAATTTTCTTTTAGAATTAGTCTTTGTGAGGGTCAATTTGTTACATTACAACAATATTTTGAAGGTCCTGTTAAGACCAAAGAATTTACAGATCAACAAGACCAAGGGTGAGAGGGGAAGTGTTGGCTTAGAAAAGTGAAATGATCTGCTCATTGTCACCTAATATGTTACTGTCAGAGCCAGGAATAGAGTCAAGGCCTCCCAGCTCTTATTTCTGTGCTCTGATGCTAGATCATATTGCTCCTCCTGTTAGCAAGTTTAGAAATGTCAAATGTGTGGAGAGGAAGAGGCTTAGTCCCTATTTTCACAACAGGGCTCCTGGCCTTAATAATAATTAAAGATTTTTAATGCATTTTTGTAACTCCTCCAGTTTCAAGGGGTTTATTTCTGATTTACATTAGTGTAAGATGGGTCAAGCCCAGAATTAATAGCTTTCCTAAGAATGTCTAAACACAGTAAGATTTGCTTTTATAGAGGAAGAATGATTTCCCTGCCATTACCAAGAGAAATTTACTTTTTATTGCAGCAAGTTCTGCCCCAGTTTTTGCCCTCTGAGAGACTCTCAGCGTTAGCCATTAGAAACTTTATAGGTAAGCTTCAGTTTCTTTTTATATAGCCAGAATTTAACTTAACTCAAAATGTCAATGTGTTTGCCTTGGGGGAGAATAGGAAGGAGAATTACCCAGTCTATTTCAGAGATTAGTCTTACTTGTGCTTGCTTTATTGCTATATCTTCCAAGTTACAGGACTGGAAGCCCAGAGGTGAAATGGCTGAACACTGGATCAAAAGCCAGGGTTTTGGGAGCAGAGTGAGAGAGGATTTGTCAGGCAGACTGACTGAAAGCCATGATAGATAGAAAATGAAGACTGGAAAAGATCCAGAGGGGAAAAAATACCTGTCCATTTAGAAAAGAAACAGGTTATGGAAAGGAGGATGCCTTTAGCTGGGCTGCTTAAAACAGAAGCAAGAAATTAGCAGACTTTGGAAGCCAAAGACCATGTGGGAAGCAAACCTGAAAGGTGAGAAGGGGAAGAGAAGGAAATGCTATAATTGCAGTGTCACTTAAATGTGATCTAATCTCTGGCCTGGGCAAGTCCAAGACCTCTGTATCTGCTCAGCCCAGCACAACAATGAAATGAGTGACTGCCAAGAAAGGGGAAACCAATTGTCTGTCTACAGTGATGGTGCAGATATCTCTGGCTGTGCATTAAGCACTTGATGAAACTTAAACAGGTAAATACACTCTCAGTCTGTAGGGAAGAAAAGTCCATGTCCACTATGCAGATTTATAAATATGTGCCCATCTTTTCTGGTTTTTAGAGATGTCCAGTAAAAAGCCCTGCCACAAAAAATCTTTTCCCCTTATGGGATGAGAATAGGTCACTAAGGCATAAAAAAGAAAAACCACACAAAAACTGATGCAAAAGCAGATCAACGGCTAACATGAAGAAGCCTTTTGTGAGAAAACTCATGCAAGCCTTCCCATTCACTTCAAATTTCCCTTTTACATTGGAAAATCCTTATTTTTAAAGATGTAATTAGCAATAATTGTAGGGCTTTATGCTCTTGTCATTTGATTCTTCTGCTGCCGTAGCTTCTGTGAAGCTGTGATGGTCTTGTATAAGCGAAAGAAGATACAAAGTCCCTACTCTAGGGATCACTTGCTTATTGTTTTTGTTGCAGATCTCTTAATCTCTGGAGATTATTTTTCAGTTACTTATGCGATTCTGTCTGAATTTCAAGACATCGTAATAATGAACAGGGTGAGGACAGGGGATTTCTTGGCATTAAGAGGAGTACTTTCATTTCATCCTGAAGCAGACATATGAAGTTGGGATGGCAGCTTGATTCCTGAAGCTATTGGAGGCTTTGGGAATGACAGTACTTGCCAATTTAGTGAGGAGATAACTGAGCTGATTTACTACAGCTAAAGACTGGGCTCCATTCTCTAGTGCTGTACGGCCATCACAGAAGGGTCCTCTATGATGGCCTCA
Organism: Pachycephala philippinensis; assembly: GCA_013397055.1. NCBI lineage: Eukaryota > Metazoa > Chordata > Aves > Passeriformes > Pachycephala > Pachycephala philippinensis. The sequence goes on from VWZT01006487.1 coordinate 58,700, forward strand.
TTAGCTTGGAAACATCTCCGCTGAATTCTGCTGCTTAGATAAAACAGAAGGATGCTGAAGCTTTGCTCAGTCAGATTTATTATCAACATTCTCATCTGTATCTGGTGAGAAGAGTGTGACTTTCTCTTCCAGAGGTAATCCCTGACAGAGTAATCCCTACGCCTATCACTTCAAGATTGCTTAGCTGCATTGCACTTTATCTCAATGCCCCTGGGAAACTCAAGCTGAGGAACAATTCTATGACCAATTTTCAAAGCAGCATCATGACAAAATTATTATTACACCAATATTTCTGGGTCTGTAGCAGCTGCTACTAGGTTTGTAAATGGAGTTTAAAATGCTAGGATCAACCTGTAAATCCCTAAATTTATGGGATATAGTTACCATAGGGACTGCCTCTTGATTCCTTTGCAACTGTCCTGGCTGAGATTTCTGGGAATGCTTCAGTGGGAATTCTCTGACTACAAATCAAAAGGGTCACAGTCAGAATGCTTTTCATAGGGATAGGTTAAGGGCAGGAGATACTTGGGATGAAATTTGTATTTGGTAAAAGTGAAAGGAATAGGTTTGTGCAAATTTACTATGAATTTCATGTATTTGGAGTTCAGAGGATAGGAGTGAAGAGCAGGATATGAGTCTCCTCTGCATGGGGGCTTTTATGAACTTATATGCATTTAATTACTCCTCTGTACTTAGTGCTTTTGGGGCAAGAGACTGAGTAATGACCTGATGCAAAGCACTGTCACCTGAAAAATTCCTATTTAGATTCAGTGTCTCTAGAGACCTATTAAAGGGAACAGCCATAGCAAAAGCAGTTAAAAGAAATCCAAACTATTTAATTGTTAACTTCTGTATAGAATAGCAATATTTTCATAAAGCAAAGTTGCAAAAGTATGATGTCCAGGCAATAAATTAGATAAATCTTGAATGCTTTGCATGATTTTTCAATATTTTCTATTACTATCATTTAAAGAGCCTTTTGTTATGACTACTTGCACCTCCAAATGTTGTCTTTCATATGATGTTTAGCATGTAATATACTTCTGATTTTCAAAAATGAAAGAAAAAAAAATTACTTAAAGCCAAAAGTAAATTGTCCTATTACATGGTTGAACATATTCACCTGTCACTTCAAAGAGTTTTGTCAGAAGATGGAACACTGCAAAGATCTCAAGATCTATATTTCATTAAATAAGTAAATACAAAGACACTCATACTAAAAATGCATGGAATAGTAAGAGACATCCTGCTTGAATACAAACAACATTTAATTTTGATGTAAACCACGATCATTCTGAGAAGTATACACAGTCCCATGTTTTTTATGCCCAGTTGCTTTTGCCACAGTTCCTTTCTTCATCAATTCTTTTTTTGTGTGAATTCACAGGGAAAGTAGAAAACAAGCAGTGCCCACCCCTCCACTGTTACAGTATTTGCTTGTGGTTTTCTTTTTAATTAGGTTAAGTTTGTTTATTTTAGTTAGATCTTTCCTAGATAGACCTAGATAGATTTTCTTTTAGATAGTATATTAAGTAATTGGGGACTTAAGGAGTCTGTCTGTTTTTAAAACTTTAATAAGTAATCCCTCTTGGCCTTTTACACCTAAATACCAATTTTCCCATTCTCTTTGTATATGCCAGTTTGAATTTCATGTCTGTTTCTTAGTTCCACATGATATTCCCCCATTCATTGCCAAGGCTGAGAAGTGAGTAGCAAAGGGAGCTGTGGATGTTTAGAGCAGGACAGGATAGGCTCATGATTAAGGTAATCACTGATACCCTGGGAAACTGTATTTGTTCCTTGCCACTGTGGCAGTCTTCAGAAAACATGCTGCAAGAGAAGTAGTCACATATTTTACATGCACTCATTAATTGCTTCCTACGCCTTAAGTATCTGATCAGACGAGCTAAGAATTTGCAGCTAAAATTATCATCAATGAGAAGTATTTCGTTTATAATGCCCAACACAAAGTGAGGAAACAATTTGCACTCAATCACTCTGTCTCAATTTCCATCTGGAAAATGTGAACAAAAATAATTAAATTAACAAGACTGTTGTGGGGAAAAAAGTGTGAAGTACTGGCATACTACAGTGATGACTGCCATGGAAAAACCCACAGGGAAATTAACAATCATCTCTTTATAAGGATTTGATCCATATTTAGCAAATAAGTAGGATCTGCTAAGTAAAGAGAAATGATACTGAAATTATTTTTATTGTTGACTAAAATTCATCCCTCTTTCACTGAAGGAGGTGTGGTCACCTGAAAAAAAATCCTGGCATGAGATTGTATTGCATTACAACACCTTAAACTCAGGAACTTCTCAACTTTAAAGCTGTCTGGCCTTTTAACCTTAGTGATGAAGCTAGTGTTATTCATATGATAAACAGCAAACCCATGGCTGAATACAATTCCAAAAAACTGATTTTTAAATAAACAAATTAAGGACACAGCCTCTATGTAATATGTAAAGGCTCCATGGATCATCCCCAAACTTACATATAAGCTGTGAGTGAATTTTCTGATAACTTACAAGTAAATCCATTAAGTAGATTAAGTTAAATTAATTAAAAAGTGTCCTACCAGAGATCTGTCATCTGTGACACATTTGATTTGCACACGAATGACCTTCCTGACAAATAACATAGATACATCCAACTTTGCAGATAACAAAAAACTACCATAAATCCCCTCTTTGAAGACATTCAATGGAGGTTAGCAATTGTTATAATTATTTAGGTTAGCGACAAGCTTGAGTCAAGTTAGCATGTGTCAGCATTTGTGGAGATCAAGCAGAGAAAAATTAAATAGGGGTCTGAGTGTCTTAGTCTGATCAGGGAAAAGCAACTCTAAAACTGTTAGCTGGCATGAAGACTCAGGAGAGTAATGAACTGGCAGTTTAAATGATGATTAAGCTGAATAGTGTCTGCCAGGAGGACACAAAAGCTCTGTCACTAGGGAAGAAAACCAAAACCACAGCCTAAGAGACTGACAGCTCCTCATCCCAATATCCTCATATTCTTTTTTCTATATCCCCCGAAGACTTGGGAGCAATGCAGGCTTCCTCAGAGCACAGTGAAGCGGGAAAAACCTAAGTTATGCACTGTGTCTGAATTGAATGTCCCAAGAGTGACATCTAAATGGTGTTCGTGTCTGGAAATTGCTCTAGGTAAGCACTCTGACTACTTAATCCTAAGCTTACATTTACATGTGTGACTGAATTTGTGCCTGTGACTCCCTGGATCCTGAGCACTTCCTCATCCTGAAAATTTTTGTCTAACTTTGCCCTTCTCAGACAGTTGCTCCTTAAGGTGCCTTTAGACAAAAACACAGTGAAGATTACATTATTTCTAGAAAGACCAAGGGGCTCTAGTTTGATGTACATATTCTCTGCTTTTTCTTCTCTCTGTCCATGGTGCATCTTCCAGCTGTAAATCTTCGTAAAGACTCCACTCACTATGTCTCATGCCCTTGTGCCTAAGTTGCTGTGTCAAGCAGAGAGGTGGACCATGCCTCAGTGGCCACTGCAGGGAGATACCAGCCCATTGCCAAATCTCAGATGCTGTAGAAAAAATACTTTGTTCATATGCTGGGGTTCCCAAATAATGCTTTTCATTATTTGGGGTTTTTATGCATAGCATGAACTCATGGATGGTTTATTATTGACAGCTTGTCATGGTTTAACCACAGCCAGCAACCAAGCTGCAAGCAGCCCTTCACTCCCTTCCCCACCAGCAGGATCGGGGAGAAAATTGGAAGGGTAAAAGCTGGAAAATTTGTGGGTTGAGATAAAGGCAGTTTGATAGGGAAAGAAAAAGCAGAGCACACAAGCAAAGCAAAACAAATTAATTCACTGCTACCCATGCTCAGGCAGGTGTTCAGCCATCTCCATGAGAGAAGGGCCCCATCATGTGTAGCTATTACTTGGGAAGGCAAACACCTTAACTCCGAAAGTCCCCCCTCCTTCCTTTTCCCACCCCTTTATATGCTAAGCATGATGTCATATGGCACGGAATATTCCTTTTATCAGTTGGGGTCAGCTATCCTGGCTGCATCTCCTCCCAGACTTGCCATGCACCCCCAGCCTCCTTGCCAGTGTGGCAGTATGAGATGCAGAAAAGGCCTTGGCTCTGTGCAACCCTGCTCAGCAACACCAAAACTCCTCTCTATTATCCACACGGTTTTCAGCACAAAGACAAAACACAGCCCCATACCAGCCACTGTGAAGAAAATCAACTCTACCCCAGCCAAAACCAGCACACAGCTGCAGGGAAGTGGGGCTATTCCTCCAGTCATCGCTGACTTGTTGGCCACAGGTCTGTCCATAAGGGATGGTTGAGTATGAGAGCTTTGCTACAGGTACCTGCCAGCAGCTACATTGAAGAGAATTACAATATCCCTCCGTGTCCATCAGTTTGACTCCCCATAAGCAAGTCACTTTGGTACCAGTTTGATGATACCTGAAAGTATCATTTTTGTATGTAGGAAAAACAGGGGCCTTGCGGAAATCAGTGGGAAGACAGAGATGTAACTCATAACAAGTTACAAATTAAGTGAGACAGATATTTTTACAGAAAAGTTCTAATCCCCAATGTAAGTAAAAATTCCTCTAAATGGGAACAGTGGATGCATTGGTTCATAGAGGTGTACAGATTTTTCCCCAATTTCTATACAAACACTAAATCAATGGGATTCCTCTGTATGCAAAACTTACTCAAGTCAATTATTTCTATTGGGTGTTAGATTAGAGTCTGCCTGCAAGACAAATTGCACAAACGTTTACTGAAAACAAAACCAAGGCTACTGTGAAATGTACTTTGAAATCTAATACAACACATACTTGAAGAATGAGCTTACATCAAAAAGGCAAAATGACAAAACCAGTTGTCAGTAAGCACTGTATTGATAAAGATAACCTCTCCCATTATTTGTCTGGCATCTGTGCACTTCTGCTTGCATTGCTATTCTACCTCTGTTCCTAAATCATGGCGAAATGTACGACTTCTATGCTTATTCATATTTCTAACCAGTGTTGTGTGTGCAACTGAGGATGAAGGAAAGTTGACTACTGTCAGGCAACTGAAAGCAAGTGATTTATTAGCTACCCCAATTTACCTCTGCTTGTGTCAAGTAGTCCATCCTCACTGAACTTAAACTCCCATAAAGCAACACCACCACCTACAGCTCAAACATCAAACTCTTCACCATATGCTAATTGCACCTCTCTCTGTCCTGAGCTAAAAGCTTTATAAGATCTAAGAGTAACAGATTAGTTCTTTTGTAAATATGCAGTATCACTTTAATTCTCACTATCCAAAATAGAGCTTGGTTTGAAAAAAAAAAAGTAGCAAAAGAAACAAACACCTCAATGCAACTCCACAATGCACCTTGTTTAAAAGAAAGATCCTTCTCTATGACTTCATCCTGCATTTTGACTTCCACAATCCAGGAATCACCATGAAATGTCTTTCTGCCTTGTAAGCAGAACATTTTAGTTCCAGAGCAATCGAAGTTCCTCAGAAAGTGGTGCTTCTGTATTTCTGTGGAAAAAAATATACCTTTGTCAGCAATGGGAACTCATGAGGTGTATCCTACAGAGACTTCTTTTTCTCCTACTAAAAATGTATACCACAGAATAAAAATCATGTTACTCCAATCATTTTTCAGTAATTATTTCTTACTTTTGTTCTTTGTCCCATGCTGCCAAACATGTCTTTGACAGGCTGAAAGGGATACTTCCCCCTTGGTTTCACAAAGGTGGGTGCAAGGCTGCATTGTACAGTTGAGAGAACCATGGTCTCCGTGGTGACAGTGACAGAGAAAGCTACAAGCTTGTTACTCACAGATAATAGAAGTTGAAGGGAAGTAAGAGAGCCCAAAGATTATATTCTGTCCCATGGTCTTTATCATTCCTTCCCAAAGTCGTAAAGCCAATTTGTAAGTGGCTTTTGACTCCTTGCCTCCCCTACAAAGCTGTGTTAGTGTTTTTTGTCCTAGCATAGTCTGGGTCTTAGAGAGAACCACAAAAGCTTCAACACAGAAAAGGGCAGTGGTTACCTGAATTTATTGTGTGTAACCATGGCTGTGCCTGTTTATGCACCATGTTTTCTATTGTCACCAGATGTACAGTTATGCAGAAGAATGCATACAAATTGTTCTTAAGATGCAATCCTAAGCCACTCACGTAGCTGTTTATAGCTTTCAGCACCAAGATATTGGTTTATAGCTTTGGCATTAGTCCAGTCAAGAGAGCTCTGTTCAAGTCTTTTGTACTGTGTTTTAACATGGTTAACTAATTCATGTTCAAAGGAGGCTTAAATATATTGTTTAAATAATTTGGGGAACTGCGGGTAATGGTCATCAAAATTTTTTTTCACAAAACACAAAGTGTGTGTCAATTTACTGGCAGCTTTGCCTAAATATAAAGCTACAAGTTCATTGGAGAGGAGAATTTCTTTGAGGGAAAAGGCACAGAAAGCTTAATAAGATATCACTTCAAATTTCACAATCCATGAGGTCTGTGGTACTGATACTAATTTACACTTGCTGAAGTTCTGAGCTTCTCTTTTTCTATTTCCAGACCCTTACAGTATTCATGACATGCTATATATTATATTAATACTTACAAGAGTTAGAACTGATAGTAGAAAATGACTGCTGCCAATGCTGCAAAGTGATTGACAGTGATTTATGATTAGATTCATCCGTAGGGATCTGCTGTGCAAACACCTAAGCAGTCAACAGAGAAGACCGACAAGAATTTTGAAGATGCCATTCACAGGTGCTCCATTCTCTGAGGAGCCACAGATGTAAGCAAAGTGCATCATCTGTGGCCTGGTTTAGCATTAGAGCTATTACCTGTGACTCCATTGTACCCAACCCACCCCTGCAGGTTAGGGAAACCCACATGTGTGTAATGGATCTGTTCCCATGCTTACAGGATTAAATTCTGTCAGGAAAATGCATTTTTGGAATGGATCTCGACCGTATTAGCTGCAAAACCTGTCTACCACCTGACACGAGGACCCCCTGCCCCAGGGGGGTCTTCAGTAGAGGGACTTTTAACTTTGCCACGTTGACCACGAGAGGGCACTAATGCACATTTGCACTCGGTGCCTTCGGGATGGGAGGCTGGAAAAGGTGAGCACGATAAAAAGGGAATCTCGTGTACAGGAAGGAGGTGACAGACCTCGCCAATTGAAGTGCGTTGTGCCCTCCATACAGCTGTCACTGTATAGACAATCATTCACTACTGCGAATTGGTCAGATCAAGAATTATTGGCCAGCTAGGAGAATCACCTATGAAATCCCATGTTTGAAGTCAGTCATGTGCATACTTGTTTTGCCTTGGACAACAGAGAACACAAAGGTAACATGCTACATTATCTGCCACAGTTGTATGGGTTGCTGGGGATAGCTTAAATGCACTGTTGTGTCACTAACGCTGGCAGAACTACCAGCATGATTTCTGCCTCAGAGGGCATGACCGTTTTGACTTGTAATTATCTAAATCTTTACAGGTGAGGTTGAAATTTTTTAGAGTGATCTTGGGTACTCTGACTTAGGCTGACACAGAGCTGACTTACCGTGAAAAAACTAGCCAGAAATCCACTGCTTATAAACAAGTACATCTTGCAGAAGGACCTCTCAAACAGTAGGATTCAGTGCAATTTGTCCATAAACCTCAATCTTCCCCTGTCTTTATATATCTTATTTTCATCTATCTTACCCTGCGTGTCCCTGTTGCTGTTATTCCACCTTGAGCTCTATCCAGAGCACACAGGAGTAACAAGCATCTTCAACTGGTGTCACCGATAGCACAATTTTTGCTATAGCAGGAAGTATCTTGACCCTTTTGGTTTTCAACTCTTTGTGATTCTGTTTTTCAAGCAAAACTCTTTTTACTTGTCTCCTTTGAGATAGCTTGATTTGACATCGTTAGATGGATCTCATGACATATATTAAGCATCTAAACTTTAGAATAAAGTATTTAGGTTGAGGGTTTGGGTTTTTTTTACTTTTGAGTGTCCAAAGATTCCATGGCTTTTGGCAAGAAATAGAGAAAAAAAAAGCTGTATAGTGGCTGCTGAATTGGGATTCCAAAATCTGTTTCTGTTAACTCTTTTTAACCCTGTTGAAGTGTAGACCTCTCAAATGATGCTGAGTAAATTATTTTATCTCTCTGTACCACACGTCTGTCTTGGTTACCTGGGGAGAGTCATCACTGGGAGAGGGACTGTCACATTCTTATGTATGACAAGTACTTCATAAGAGACAGGTTTTACTCAGGTTTGGACTGCTACATCAAATTGTAACATGAAATTGAATAACCTGTAAATGATGACATGAACAACATATGTGCAGCATATTCCTCTTCTAAAAAATGTGTTCATTTTTGTAAACTTGTCTACCAGAAGGGAAACAGTGTTAAGGCCAGGTCTTGATTTCACTCCCACTCATGTTTGTTTACTTGGTACATTTTTTAAAAATCTATTTATACCTGCTCAGGGTCTGTTTTTTGGACTTTTGGGAGACATATGACACTGTTCCCATCTAAATTCATTACATGTATTTTGCCTACTACTATTCCAGGTCAGGCCTGTTTCACTAGTATTTCTTTCCATGTGAGTTGTGTGTTCTTCATTTTAGGTATATTTTGTTTTTCTTAATAGCAAGTGAGATCAATTGATAACCCAATGAAATATCTCTTCTATGGCCTCTCTTATCCTGTGCCTTGCAAGTTCTGGGATTGCTAGTGTCAGTTTCTGTGATTTATCTCTTGGGGTGAAGTTGTTCTGACCTGCAATAACAAAGTACATCATTGTTGGCTTGCATGTTATAAAAATGATGCACAATACTCACATCTAAAAGTCAGAATAAACCTTTTACGCAGCTCTTTGTCAGTTCTACAAACGGTTGTAGTTAATCGATGCCATAAAACTTTCCTTCAGGCACTGGTATTCAGCATTCACACTGGGAAATGCAGTTTGAGTCTGACATTTTAAATACTGGTGGTATTATCTAACGAAATAACTCGAGGTTTGAAAATTCTCATCAGCAAAAAAGAAAAAAGAAAAAAACTACTGCTGAGTATTTAAAAACATCTTTTGGAGCATTGGGGGAAAAGACATTGTACAGACACTATTGTTTTGCTACTTTTTTCCTGCAGACACTTTTAACCTGACCAGAGGTCTATAGTCTTATCAGTGCATCCATGTAATGTTCATCAACATTAATGGGATCTATGTGTATAAGCTCATGAGGGCATACACTGAAGTCAAAATTCTTTTTTCCTTTATCAACATGCATCGTGCAAGTCCTGTCATGAGACAAGCCCTCAAGAGCTTTTTTCTACCTTGCTATAACAAACATGGTAGATCTAGCAAGCAAGATTTCAGGATTTCTCCACAATATAATTTTTCATTTTGTATTTTACTGATTTGCCATTCCTAGGAAAATAAGGAAAGTTGCCCAGATGATGACAAACTGTGAAAATTCCATAGGCTTTTATCTGATATTTTAATAATGAATCACTGGATGGACATTTTCTTACATTTAGGTGTATAAAGAATAAAGAGGGCATTTGCAATTTTGCTCTTGTAAGGCCCTCAAAGAAACAATGTGATGTCTACTGAGGCCATTTTCTTAGGATTTCCACAAACTCTGGACTCTCAAAAAAGGGATGACATAGAGGAAAGATGTAAAAATATCATGGTGGAAAAGGCAGAGGAAAAAAGAAAAGCCACCTGTGGCTCTCCTCTTATAGAACGTGCTGTACTGTATTCCAGGCAAGCCCATGCCTAGAGGCCACAATCTATCCTTAAGTGTATGTGACCTACTAACCACAGCGAAAAAAAGAGCAGGTGATCTGATTTACTGCTTTTCTCAGGGAATAACTTTTGCCTTCCTGGGGAAAATTGAAGAAGTTACTCATGCTAATATGTGCTGCTCCCATAGGGTTCACAGACCATTCCTCAGAGCAGTTGTGTCCCAGCTTTTCAGCATAACTGTTGAAAAGGTCAGTGCAAATATTCATTCACACATCCAAAAAGAGACAATCCTTCAGTCCTGTTGTTGGAGTATTTGTATTTCTCATTTCTAGGCAGGTGAAAAAACCACTAATATGCAAAGAAGACATTTCTGATACAAGAATCTCAGATGTTTCAAGAATCCTTCTCAAGGATCATCAAGTGTATCATAAAGAGCAGATGAGGTGGAAATATTTTCTGAAGAGGACAGAAACAAAGAAAAGGAAGCTAAGGGCAATAATGGGATTTTAGATATCTCAACTTTGGGCTCCCTACTTTTAGCTAATCTTAATAGGACCTGTGTTTAGGAGGGTGAGAATTTGCCCTCTTTTGTAACTGGGCCTCTGCCAGTGAAGTGGCAAATATCTGTGACACATAAATTCACCAGCTGGTTTGGCAGCTCTTGGCCAGAGTGACTTCCCCAGTTCATGGAGTAAATCAGAAGCAAAACCCATATAGTAGGACAGCATCCTATTTTCCAAAGTTTGTTTATTCAACCAGTCCGTAACACTTTCTCCCTCTTGCAGCTGTATCATTTAATCATTACAATGCTAGAATTTGTTTCAGCTTTTTACTTGCCAGCAGGTGGGGATTTAAAAAGCACTTTGCTGCTCACCTTTCGGTCATCCTCATAACTTTCATCCGCATATTGTTTTATTTTGCTAGAGGCTTTCCCAACAGACTGGAATTTTCTCTGAAAAGCTGCATCACCTATGGAGCTAGGAACTGTGACCTTCTAGTGCTTGAATGGTTCTGTGGAAACTTCAGAATATCCCTTACTTTTTCTTTAAAAACAAGTCATTAAAATACAGGTTTCAGAGAGTCTGAAACACCCTCCTACAATTCTTTGCTCTTTGGGGAGGCAGGGAAAGTGCTTCAGCCTCTAGTATTCTGGACTGCCCTGTTAAATACCCTCATGGACTTTGGAGCTGTTTTATTCAGTTTTTGATGAATAGGAGTTGCACTTTTATCTTAGCAGCAATAGCACAGTTCAATTGTCTAAATATTGTTCTACTATGTAGTAATAGTAATATTTCTAATATCTAATAACTGTTGCATGTAGTATCCAGAGCTCCCACTCTGAATGTGTTTTGGCTCCTGTGAAAGGCTCTGAAAAAAATCAGGGATGTGTTACTATTTCAAAGTATGGCTTTTGTTACTTTTGTTGGGCTTTTTTTTTGAATGAATAAATTATTGGTGCAGTTAAGAAATACATTTTAAGGGAAATTACATTGGTTTTCCTTTGTGATATAAAATCAGTATTTTGTCCAGTATAAGCAACCATTTTCAGCACTTCAGAGTCCTCAGCATGCAAATCTTCCAAACAGCCTCTCCCTTCTTGCCCGTGCAACTGGCAGAGGAAAAATCCTGTAGCTTTCTTTTGATGAACAATATCCTTTGACCCCTTAAATTGTTCTTCAGTTCTTCACTTTCTTTCATCAGATAAAACCCTTCCTAGTGCTTTATCCTTGATTCTGCTGTCAGGAATGTTGGCTGTTGCTAACCTACACCTGCCTTGCAGCCTTCATTCCAATTCCTGTCCTAAGTTAGCAACAACCTCATCTGATCTATCTTCCTTAAAAGCTTATCTTTTGCACTTGCCACTGTTATATGTAGCAATTTGATGAATAGATCAGTTCTGTTCACTGGTGCATAGTGGCCTCAGGTTCTTGGCTCCTTTGTTCTATTTGCCTACTGCTTATCTTGGCACTCTTTTTGATTGGTTTCAAGTAATGCCTTTTGTTTTCTGCGAGACTGATGTGAATGCAAAGAAAAAAGTCCTACTTTTTCACCTCATCAATCTCTTTGCTCATCGTTTACCAAATAACCTGGGACAGTGTATTTTTATGAAGTGAGGGATCTTTTATCATTTTGCCATTGCTACCATTGCTGGCCTGTCTTTAACTTTTCCTTTCAGCATTTTGTGAGAACATAGGGCTGGGTGTCCTCTTCTTAAATTCCCAGTGGGGGCTAAATCACTATATATCTGTGAACTTTGTTATTTCCCACTGTGTGTCAAATGCCAGGTATGCCTTATCTTCCAAGGGACGCAGCACAACTCCAGATCACCATTCCTGTCTGAGGGTCATTTCTATAATTCTCCCCTCAGAAGGAATGGAAGGTGATTGCAAGCAAGAAACCAAATGTTTCATGTAGTTAGGAGACAAGTTATCCAACAGCATAATGTATAAAATGTCGTGTGGCAAAATCCCACGAAGGAGATCAGAGAGACAGTAAGAGGAGTGAGGTGCCTGAATAAGACCCTGCTGGCCTATTCCCAGGCCAGGGGTTGTCAGCATATCTGGATGAGCACAGGGGCCCAAGCGGTGGCAGGAACACAAATCAAGCATTCTCCACTCAGCTTTCAGACTAAGGGGCTCACTGCTGACGAGTGGGATATGTTATGGGATGTAAGCGAAAAGCAGTTCCAGATTCCACAGGACTATGGGATGTTTAGGGGAGGAGCCAAAGGTGGGGAAAGGGGGTGGGTTAGGTGACTTGGGGAGGGACAAGATTGAGAAAATTGAGGAGTAAGCAAATAATAAGGCGAGTTACCACACTTGGCTAGTCATGATGCTTCTCTGTTTATGCTCTGTGCCTGATCCGTGAGTCTGACCTGTGTTCTTATTAAACTATTTTCTAATTCATTCCTGGGTGAGGGGTGTCTGTGCACACGTGTGTATGGGGGTGTGAACCCAGCAACTGGAGGCAGACCACAGGCTGGAGGGCCTGTGTGTCTGTGGTGCAGTGACTGATCAAGTGTGGGTGTGTGAGTGGGTGTGATCCCTAGCACAGATCAAGCCAAACCAGCTGGTGAGTAGGGAAGTGATCTGGGAGCAAGTGGGGTGAGGGGGTCTCTAAGGGCCAGCCCCAGGTGTGAGAGCACCTCTGCATCTCTATGGACAAGAGCACAGGAGAGGCAGTGGGGATTGGGGGCGGTCAGACTCACTGGCTTGTGTGAGCAGGTGTCAGCAACTGAGAGATTTGGGACCCAGGTGCCAGCTACTGGGCAGACTGACTCTGTGGTCTAGACAATTAATATTTTTCCTTGTTCATCCTGATCAATACTTTTTAGCCTACTTGAAATCACAGCAGAGAAATGCAGGAATATTCTAGGATGCCGACTGAATGTTTCACTGAACCACCTGTGGTAAAATCTAGAGAATTTGCTTTATTCAGTGTATTTGACATCACACAACTTCAGTGCATATTGTTAAAGTGCCCGTAAAACATCCATGATAGCTGCTAATAATGTACCTTACAGTCACTTCTATACGATATCATCATAAAGATCATCAGTCAGTGATCAGGGTGCACACACATTTTGTGGCAAAAACTGAATGTATGCAATTGTTCTAAAACCAGAAAAAACACAGGCAAAAATTGTGTTTCTGTTTTCACATACCTATTTTCTACATCTTAAACACGAGCTGCTCTGAACTCTCAGCTCTACTGTTTCTAGGCTTCCTGAGCAGTCACCTTGCAGCTGGAATTGCTCCATACAGCTGCAGGATTTCAAGAATGGTGCCTCACACATAATTTTCTTTCTTTCCTTTTTGGGGTTCTTGAGCATTGATCAATGGATGCTACTTGTCTCAAGGATTCACTGTCTTCTGAGAAGTATGCACATAATCTGAAGAGATATCTGGCCATCTGTCATGGTGTCAAGCTTTTAAGGGAAGACAAAAACAAGCTCACGAAAAAAGAAATCTGTTGAGGAGTACAGCACACACAGAAACAACATCTGGCTCAGAAAGTCCCTGAGCTGAAAACAATTGGATCCTGAGAGAGTACTGCAGGCAAGAATCACATACACTTGCCTTGGACTTATTCTTCCTTAACTTTGTGTTTACAGGCACCATTGGAGGTACAATATTAGGGTAGGTGGAGACTTGATCTGACAGCTGGAGACAGACATTCTTTTGGTCTCTTGTACCTCAAAGACAGGTCAGTTACCACAGACCCATCCTCATGCTAAAGTGTCTGATTGCTTTCAAGTTTGATTTCTGTCAAGACGCAGTCACAGCTCCACTTAGTGTACCAAGTGAATGTGCCTGCATATTCATATTGTTATGAAACACAAAGCTCAGTGTATTAAAAAAAAAAGAAAACTTCATACATAGGTTTTCACATTTCTATATTAAGCTGGAAATAGCTTTTTGTTTCTTAATAGTTTAAAAATTCTGTGAGGCACAGGTAATGACAGCAGCAGGCTTGAGAAAATGACAGTAATATTTCCAAAGGAATAAAGAGAGTCCACGGTCCAGAGAAAATGATACTGTGAAAGCAGTTACCTGTTTTGTTATTAAGCATTTTACAAGCCTTTACCTTAATTCAGCTTGAAACAAAGATGATATGTAGATAATAAGCTAACAGTTCATTTTTTCTGGGTGAATATTAAAAATGAGGTACTAGAATATGTAGAATGCCAAGAATCCTAACAATAATAGCTAAATTATTATTAACAGTAGTAGTAATAACAACAACAACAGCAAAATCTGAGAGTCTGCCTAACTACTGTCATGGTACAGCTTTGCTGAGCAATATAGACCAGTTTTTAGGAGCTGCCACAGTGGGAGTCTGTGTGGAAGCACTGCCTTCCAGTAACTGATGTTAACTAATTAAGTTCCTCAACACTTGCTACAGTAGGAAAAGTGTCTGAACTCTGAGGGTGTTCTAAGAATTTGAAACACCACCCACTTACTGCAATCCAGTCCTTTCTTTTCTTGCAGTCTACCTTGGCTTCTTACAAAGACAGTAGATACCTAATGCAAAGGGGAAAAATGTTCAATTTTAGACTGCTAACATCTCTTCGGAGATATTGCAGATTGATAAAATTATCCTCAATAAAAGTATTATCAGTTTGTCAACAGCATTGATGACTAAATGTCCCTCAAACACCTGGCTCAGTTTCTTATGAAATCTCTATACAATGAAGTTAATTCTCAAAATATCTAAATCCCAATACCATTTATCAAAGGGATGTCATGTGTCCATACAAATGTGGATGGAACACACAATTCAGGATGTGATAATGGATCCTGACATTGCAAATGCTGAATATTTTCATCCTCTTTAACTTTAGTATGTCCTTATCATTACCATTAGCTATTAGGTTATTCTAATTGGAGACAAAGTCCTAGCTTATCTGAATTCTTCTTACCACAAGAAGACTATTGATTTATTATCCCATGCTAAGTACACAAGTTTATTGGTGACTTTTCTTGGAAGCCTTACACTTCCTTTTTTTTTTTTCCCCAGTACTAACTTCGCATATATATTCAACTGAACAAGGAAAAACATTGGAAAAAATCTTCCTCATGGACCTGTTTTTTCCTGTAGCTTCTTGCATCATCTCATGATCCATCTTGACCCTTAAGATTTCCATGGGAATAAGAGGAAAGGCAATGACAAGCATCTAAGAAAACAAATGCTCATGAAGACTTCCATTAGACACAATCTAGTGTCAAAAGGAGCGGGTAAAAAATGCAAAAAAAGCAAATCCTTTGCTCTGCTTTTCTTTCAGAAGTATGATAAATCTTAGCAAAATTCTAAACAATTTCATTTTTTGTTCACTCCATACTCAAGCAAAATTTTTGCTGGGATCTGTGTTGAGTCCTTCCTGAGAGAAATTTATTCCTTAAATGAGAATAACAAAATAAAAATAATGGAAAAAAGGGTAAAAGTACTGAAGATTATGCCAATATGCTAACTATACACTTAAGTTTACACTGCTTGTTCATTTAAGCACAAGATTATACAGAATAAGGTCAGGGGAAATCATCCCATATGC
Source organism: Pachycephala philippinensis (assembly GCA_013397055.1). Taxonomy (NCBI): domain Eukaryota; kingdom Metazoa; phylum Chordata; class Aves; order Passeriformes; genus Pachycephala; species Pachycephala philippinensis. The sequence goes on from VWZT01006487.1 coordinate 74,523, forward strand.
ATCCCCAAAGATATCTGATATATCCAATGACAGCAGAGTCCTGTTTATTCAAAATACTTTTGGAACATCAAAACATTTGGATAAACAGGGCTTCAAATAATTGAGGGAGTTATTGTATAAGTAATTCACACCAGGGGGACATAACCTAGATTCAAAGGACGGAGTTTCAGATCAAAGGGGTACAGATAAATGGGATTTGGCTCTATATGAACAAATAAATAATAAAGAAAACCCCAAACCAACATTTGATTATTCAGTAATCAAGAAATGTCCAAATGTTTTTTCAAAAAGAGTTTAGGACAAAAGGTTGAAATTGTTGCAATAGGCTATACATACAGAAGGTATTCCAATACAATCAAAATAACACAACTAAATGAGACCAAAAAGATTTGGGAGTTTTCCGGGGGGNTGTGTGTTTGTTTGTATTGTTTTGTTTTATCTCTCTCAGGATCATATGACCTTCACCAAGTTTTGGACCTTATTCCAGCCATGACACTGATACATATTTTGTGGCAGAAGGTGGGTATTTGTAACATCCATGTCTCTGTAACCCACTTCCCTCAATGCCCAACAGAAACAAACTGTGAAATACACAAGTTTGGTCCTGGATGGACAATATTGTCTGATTTCTCATCTTTCTATTAATATGACACACATATGGTTAATCTACATAGAGACATCATAATCTCCTATTAAATACCTTTTAAAATACAAATCTTGGAATTAAAAAGGATGTTGATCTATGCTGATATTCACCCTCTGCATTATTAATATGGTGGTGTGGATACTTTGCAAATTTATACAAATATACAAGATTTTCCTTTTTCTGAAAGCTATGCACACATTGCCATAATTCAGCATTGTTGCTTGCTGTCTGTAGGGACTTTTTGACTGTGGTGGGGGAGGAAGGGCACACATTTAGGGAGGAGTGAAACGTCTGAAACCATGACACATTTCGATTGCCCCTAACACTTGATTTCTGTAGCCAAGAGCCCATCAGGGAGAGTGCTTCTCCCACCATGGTGCCTCACCTGGAACAGCCCCATCCTGGCTCGTAAGCCATAGAGAAAGGAGATCTTCCGAGGGACGTGGTGTGTGCCTCAAGTTTCAGAGACATTTTTTCAGTCGTGTCGCAAGATGGACCAGACTGTCCTGCTGAATCCATCCTGATGCCTCTGGGCCTCATGGCTGGATGTTTGAGCCCTCGGGTCTGTCAGTGCTGCAAGGCCTGAGTCCTGCACCATACCTGGGGCAGGTTTGCTTTGTACCACGGGCGGGCGGTGCCTCACCCCTCAGCCAGGGGACAGTAGGTCCCACAGGCCTGTCAGCCTCCCATTAGCCACACAGCCCATTTACCCTATGCCTCTCCACAGGGATGCTCCACACAGCCGTCCCCCTGCCCTCTGGCCCCCGACACCCCACTCACCGCTTTGGGCGGGAAAAGTCGCCATGTCACTGTCGCTGCCAGCAGTGCCACTGCCTCCTCTCTGGTGCCCTCCTCTGCCCTGGCAGCTCTGCCAGGGGCTGCAGGGCAGAGGGGAGTGGAGCACAGCATGGGGATGTGCCACCCTGGTTGTTGGTGTTGTTTTCCCCAGCTTTCTTCCCTCGCTGGTGAGGGCCTGCTGGCTCAGGTGCGTGAGGTGACACACAGGTGCTCTGAGGGGAGAATGCGTGAGGCGGTGAGGATGAAAGGAGAGCAGAGGTGTGGTGGGAGAACAATGTGCAAGGAAAGGTCTGGCGAGCTTGGAGAAATGGCAATTTGGAGTTGAGTTTAGTTTAGTAGTAAGGGCAAAGTAAACACCTGGAGGGGTTGGAGGGGGCAGAGGTTGCCATTCCAGACATAGAAGCAGTCCTTGGCAGAGAAGGTGTCTTGGTGGGTATTCGCACAGGGTACGGTGTGGAGGGCGAAGCTGAGGCATGAGGATGGTGTTTCGGAGTTTGCTTACAGGTTGCTGCATTGACACAGTCTGGAAGTGAGTAAAAGTGAAACATAAAGAGCAAAGCTTTTTTTTTTTTTTTCAAAGCAGGTGTTAGGGTTTTGTTTCCTGAGGAAACCTTGGTATTGTCTAAGGTTTCAGTCTACTGGCCTGATTTCCTCTCACCTCCTCATATTACTAACTCCTCTGCAACCTGTTGGATAGTCATGTTGTCTGTGGTACAGGTAGACAGCCAATTTCTGGTTTTATTCCAATTTACAAGAGCATCTGCTGTATCTAGATATAGATATTAAAAAAAGGTAAATTTCCCTCTTCAAAAAAACCCAAATAAACAAACCTGAAATAGTCTTCTTTCTATGAGCAACAGATAATGATAAGGCTTGTTCAAGTTTTGCCCTCACTTTACTCTCTGTTTTACAGGTTTGTCAAGGCTACCTTCCCTGACTCGAGAATTCTTGATCTCTCTGTGTTTCAGTTGAAATTTGAATAGCAGTATCTTGACCAGTTTTCTGTCTGAAGCAGGGAAGAGAAGGTAAAAATGGAACTTGTGTGTGGGAACAGCTTTAGCTTGTTATCCCTGGAGTCTGGCTGAAACTGTTTATGGTCCTGAATCCGGAAAGTACATAGGCTTCTGCTGAATTTGAAGCATCTCTGCAGAATCCCTTCCTTTGTCCAGCTCCTTAATCTCCGAAGGTTAAAAACAGCCATAAGTACTTGGACAAAAACAGTGAAAGTTTTCTCACACTGCTAGTGCGGTGCCTGTGGATCAGGCAATCTGTTCTATTACCATGTAATCCCTGGATTTTCGGTTGCAATTTTAATTGAGTGGCCATTCAATTTTTGATCTGTTCGTCTAAGGATCCGAAGTTTATTTGCTCCCATCAAATTCAAAAGCAGGTCTGTCACTGAGTTCAGTGGTTACAGGATTGTCCCTGTTATTTTTCTCTTCTCCCCCACAGCCCCCCCCCCCCTTTCCCCGAGGTTCTCTCTAAAGGATAAAACCCCCAGGAAATACAGGTCTACTAGAATCAAACAGAATCAAATAATTTCCCAAGCTCATTTTCAGAAGTAGCTTTCCACAATCTTGCTTTTTCTTTAATAATCTGGAACTGCAGCTGCATAGCAGAGTAGAATTCAGAGGTCAGGGAAAAAAAAAAAAAAGACGTGTATGTTTGGGNGGAGAATGCGTGAGGCGGTGAGGATGAAAGGAGAGCAGAGGTGTGGTGGGAGAACAATGTGCAAGGAAAGGTCTGGCGAGCTTGGAGAAATGGCAATTTGGAGTTGAGTTTAGTTTAGTAGTAAGGGCAAAGTAAACACCTGGAGGGGTTGGAGGGGGCAGAGGTTGCCATTCCAGACATAGAAGCAGTCCTTGGCAGAGAAGGTGTCTTGGTGGGTATTCGCACAGGGTACGGTGTGGAGGGCGAAGCTGAGGCATGAGGATGGTGTTTCGGAGTTTGCTTACAGGTTGCTGCATTGACACAGTCTGGAAGTGAGTAAAAGTGAAACATAAAGAGCAAAGCTTTTTTTTTTTTTTTCAAAGCAGGTGTTAGGGTTTTGTTTCCTGAGGAAACCTTGGTATTGTCTAAGGTTTCAGTCTACTGGCCTGATTTCCTCTCACCTCCTCATCTTACTAACTCCTCTGCAACCTGTTGGATAGTCATGTTGTCTGTGGTACAGGTAGACAGCCAATTTCTGGTTTTATTCCAATTTACAAGAGCATCTGCTGTATCTAGATATAGATATTAAAAAAAGGTAAATTTCCCTCTTCAAAAAAACCCAAATAAACAAACCTGAAATAGTCTTCTTTCTATGAGCAACAGATAATGATAAGGCTTGTTCAAGTTTTGCCCTCACTTTACTCTCTGTTTTACAGGTTTGTCAAGGCTACCTTCCCTGACTCGAGAATTCTTGATCTCTCTGTGTTTCAGTTGAAATTTGAATAGCAGTATCTTGACCAGTTTTCTGTCTGAAGCAGGGAAGAGAAGGTAAAAATGGAACTTGTGTGTGGGAACAGCTTTAGCTTGTTATCCCTGGAGTCTGGCTGAAACTGTTTATGGTCCTGAATCCGGAAAGTACATAGGCTTCTGCTGAATTTGAAGCATCTCTGCAGAATCCCTTCCTTTGTCCAGCTCCTTAATCTCCGAAGGTTAAAAACAGCCATAAGTACTTGGACAAAAACAGTGAAAGTTTTCTCACACTGCTAGTGCGGTGCCTGTGGATCAGGCAATCTGTTCTATTACCATGTAATCCCTGGATTTTCGGTTGCAATTTTAATTGAGTGGCCATTCAATTTTTGATCTGTTCGTCTAAGGATCCGAAGTTTATTTGCTCCCATCAAATTCAAAAGCAGGTCTGTCACTGAGTTCAGTGGTTACAGGATTGTCCCTGTTATTTTTCTCTTCTCCCCCACAGCCCCCCCCCCCCCCCCCCTCCCCCCCCAGCCCCCCTCGCTCCTCATC